>BPLR01002840.1:0-70650 GCA_021605095.1 Caerostris extrusa
AATTATACTAATGATACTAATTATATTCGGACTTCGAAATCAACTCATCCAGAAATTTATTACAGTAAACTGCATAAGGATTTTGATTTGACAGCAAAATCAAGAATTTATTTAAAAATTAGATAGAAAACTAAAGTAATTTCTCTCAGATATATTTTTCTTTTATACCCAGTTCGATATACAATTTTCATTCATTGCTTTGATTCTGATAGAAAATATACCACAAAAAAATATTCAAATCTTAATTTCAAAAATATGTACCCTCAACTAATTTTAAAATCATTAATTAAATTTCAATTAATTAAATTTATTTTTTTATTAATTAAATTTATTTTTAATTAAATTTTAAAAATCATTAATTAGACATAATATCATAGGACTGCTTTTAAAAACACTACATCAAGGACTACTTTTAAAATTTTCAATATGTTATATTTCGTTTTTTTATAAAGTTTTCTTATTAAAGTCTTCTTATGCCTTCAAAGGATTTGGAAAATATATATGCTCAATAAAAGATTTGGCGATATAAATGTATATATATCGCCAAATATTTTCCATTTTTCACAAAATTCTGCCAATGTGGGGCATTTAAAATTAAATGATTTTCTCCAAATAAGAAAGATGAGTGGGAACCAAAAATAGGCTGGAGGAAGATGACAGGGGGCAGTGAAGTCCAGGTGGAGGCAGTCCAGGGGCGCCGGCCCGTCACGTGGTCTGGGGAGACCACAAAGTGCTGCGAAAACACTTTGGGCAGGGGGTTGAAGAAATTATTAGAAGTGTTGCTGCTGGACAATGGAAAGCAGTTTATGGCGCTCATATTTTGTCCGGCAGACATATGATTTGTGCAATCTGCCCATGAAATATTGCATCATATCTTTTCATTTTGAATATAAGTGCATTTGCAAATGAAGGGAAAATACACGTGGACATTACTCACCATAAATACTTAATTGTTGTACATAAAAACATGATATTGTATTTTTGAAGTTGTCGAGTATAGCCTATCTTTATTGTGATGGAGATGGACATTACTTTTTCACCAACCAGCCATCAATTACATGATAAAATCGAATCTGTTGTAAATCTACCATATCAATAGCAATAAATTACATGTTCAATGTTTTTATGTAAACATCCTCACTGATTATTACATAAAACAATTCACTGATGGAAAAAATATTTTTATTGTTTTCTGGACGAACTTTCAGGAACAACTGCTCTATATTTGCATGCCGTTTAGGAGAAAACGCGGAAAACAGTTGCAATATATATATATTTTTTATTTTGAATATAAATGCATTTACAAATAATGTAAAAATATATGTTGAATTAACTTCCATACATAAAAGGCTTAATTTTTATATCTGGTTTTTATAAAAACATAATATTGTCCTGCTGAATTTGCCGTATATAACCTATCTTTATTGTAATGAAAATGAACATTATCTCTTTTTTCACCAACCAGCCATCAATAGCATGATAAAATCGAATAAGTTGCAATTCTACCGTATCAATAACAACGAACCACACAATATACAATACACGTTCAATATTTTATGGAAACATTCGCACTGATTATATCATGAACAGTTCACTCATAAAAAAAAATGTTTAATTGTTTTCTGGACGAACGATGACGTATGGGAAAACACTTAAAAGAGCTGCAATATATTTTTTTTATTTTGAATATAAGTGCATTTACAAATGAAGTAAAAAATACATGTGGACATTAACTTCCATACATAGAAGTTTAATTTTTATATCTTGCTTTATAAAAACATGATATTGCACTGATGAATCTGCTGAGTAAAACCTATCTATATTGTGGGGAAAATAGACTACCTCTTTCAACAACAAACCATCAATAGCATGATAAAATCCTATTCTGCCTTATCAATAACAACGACAATAACTGCTCTATATTTGCATGTCATATGGGAAAAAACACGGAAAAGAACTGCAATATATATTTTATTTTGAATATAAGTGCATATTAATACCTGCCCTCCTGCACTTATTACCTAACCATTTATTTAAGGAATGCCCAATATTAGAATTAAAAAAAATGTTAGAATATTTTGTTTTCAGCTATAACACATATCAGTTACATGCAGGAAAAAAAAAAAGAAATATACGCATTCAGTAAAAAAAGATAAAAATACACATGTTCAATATTTTTACATAGACATTCGCACAGATTATATCATGACCAGTTCACTGATGGAAAGAAATATTTGATTGTTTTTGGATGAACTGTTCTATATTTGCATGTCGTATGAGGGAAAACGCGGAAAAAAGAGCTGCAATATATCTTTTTTTATTTTGAATATAAGTGCATTTACAAACGAAGTAGAAATACATATGGACATTAACATGCATACATACATACATACAAGACTTAATTTTTTGAATCCTGTAATATTGTCCTGCTGAATTTGCTGAATTTGCCGAATATAACCTATCTTTATTGTGATGAAAATGGACATTATCTTTTTCATCCACCAGCCATCAATAGCATGATAAAATAGAATCTGCTGCAATTTTGCCATATCAATAACAATGAACATGTTCAACATTTTTAAGTAAACTTCTGCATTGATTTATCATGACCAGTTCACTGATACAAAGAAAAATATTTGATTGTTTCGTAGACGAACTTTCAGAAATAACTACTTTATATTTGCATGTCGTATGAGAAAAAAAGCGGAAAAGAGCTGCAATATATCTTTTTTTATTTTGAATAAAAGTGCATTTACAAAAGAAGTAAAACTGCATCCTGGCATAAACTTCCATACATGCAAGGCTTAATTTGTGTATCTTGTTTGATAAAAGCATGATACTGTCCCAATGAATTTGCCGAGTATAACCTATCTATATTGTGATGAAAATAGATACTACCTTTTCACCAACCAGCAATTAATAGTATGATAAAATAGAATCTACTGCAATTCTGCTATATGAGTATCAATGATCAAGTTTAATATTTTTATGTAAACATCCGAATTGATTATATCATAGCAGTTCACTGATGGAAAGAAATATTTGAAATGGGCGATTTGAATAAATACTTTATATTTACATGTGGAGAGAAAAGAGAGCTGCAATATGCTGCGTATGAGAGCTGCAATATATCTTTTTATTTTGAATATAAGTGCATTTTACAAAAGAAGTAAAAACTGCATCCTGGCATAAACTTCCATACATGCAAGACTTAATTTTTGTATCTTGTTTGAGAAAAGCATGATACTGTCCCAATGAATTTGCCGAGTATAACCTATCTATATTGTGATGAAAATAGATACTACCTTTTTCACCAACCAGCAATTAATAGTATGATAAAATAGAATCTGCTGCAATTCTGCTATATGAGTATCAACGATCAAGTTTAATATTTTTATATAAACATCCGCATTGATTTATATCATAACAGTTCACTGATGGAAAGAAATATTTGATTGCTTTCTGGACGAGCTTTCAGGAATAACTACGTCATATTTGCATGTCATATAGAAGAAAACACTGAAAATAGCTGCAATATAATTTTCAATAACAGACGTGTTACATATGCTGTCATACGTGTCACATATGTCTGTCGTACGTGTTACATATGCCAATTAACTTAAACATATGCTGATATCATATTCAATTTAAACTCTCTTGCATGTATTATTACTTAACTACTACTCGAATAAGTTCTCAATATTAGAATCAAAAATATTGTAAAACAAGAATTAGAATAAATTGTGTTTAGCTATAATAAATATAAGTTAAATACAGCAAAAAAAAATAAATATGAGCATTCAGTAAAAAGACCTCAAATAAATGGCACATTTGAAAAAATCTGAAAATACTGGATACTGAAAATGACAGCCTAGATAAAATATTTTTTAGTTCTCAAATATTTTAATCTAGGCTGTCAATTTAATTTTAGTAGTAAAACTGTAATGAATTAAATTTAATAAATTAATTCATTGTAGTTTTAGTAGTAAAACAATTTTACTGTTAATAATGGAGCAATAATTTAGAGTATAATTAAATATGCAGATGATAATTTTCATACGCAAACTGAATTAATAAGAACTTTTAGACATATTTTAAGAATTTTAGTAGCAGATTACTTTCTATTCATGTCTTTCTTGTCAGTAAAAACATTGATTATCATTTTAGCAGTTTTTATAAGCAAAGTTTCTAGTGTTTAATTTCTACTAATATCAGTATAACCACAAATATTTGTAAAATTCCTAAACAAGTTTTCTTCGGTGAGCTTTTTAATTTATTCTATTGTCAAGTTTGTCAAACAAATCTAAGTTTTCAAGATAATGCAATGATTGTAAAGAAAACTGATGTTTGGAAAGTTTTCTGAAGAACAACGTGAATTGTTTCCAATATACAACTTTAGTTTTACCATTATGTTTTGAAAAGAATCTTCATTGTGAAAATGGGAAAAGGGTTTTAACTGAGTGGATACATTTTAAGTCATACAAACTTTATTTAAATAAGCTTATTTTTTAAAAAAAAAAGTAGATACCATTTGAAAACAGAATAATAAACCCATTAAAAAAGGCTTTAATGGTGAGCACATTAACAATCGTCATTTTATTAACATATCGGAGTACTTCTAACTTTGTTTCAAATTTATAGCTTTTTTTTTTTTTAAAATAGTATTTTTTAATGTGATTTCTGATTATGGACTACTAAAATTACTGAAGCACAAATAGGTTAAGAATTATCCAAGGTACGCCAGAGTCCTATAAATTTTAAAACTAAAACTTAAAATACCACTAAATATATTTAAGGTCGTTTGCCATTACAATTGTCGATTAATTCCATTACACCATGGGAGATTAACTACATTGCATCTACATTATATCTCTGTAATATGAAACGAATATGAAATATATTGGTTATAATGGTCTAAAAGTATTATCAGATTTTGTACATGAAATAGAAAAATTATAAAAAATTTTATTGCACCAATGAAGAAGAATATATGTGTAGAGCTCCTTGTAAAGAAAAAAAAAACATTATGATCGTTCATGGTAAATAATTTAATTACGTGGCTTAATTTTATTCGTTATAGAAAATTATAAGAGAAAAGCTTGCTAAAACTTAAATAATAAACTAATAAATAAATTAACTTTCTGCTCTATGTATAAAAACACCTTAATCTTTAGTTTCAGATACTAATGTTCATGCCAATTTGTCACGAATTAAAAATAAACAAATTAATACGGACGTTTACCTTTATTAACACCACTTTTGCTCTTTGGAAGAAATATTCGATTGCTTATAACATTATCAAACGAACACCATCAAGCTCTAAAATTTCTTCAAAAGCAATAGTCATATCCAACGTATTTCTAATTCTAAATTTAGAATCGTAGTAAATCAGCTCAAAGATTTATAAAAAATATGAAGTTTTTCTAATTTCAGTTTCTACTAATCATTTTGCAAAGATTAATTTTCAGCTAGAACTAACTTAAAAATTAGAGAATAAACGCAGATTTTCTCCATACCCATTTTATTCTGCGAGTGAAATATTCGAATTTTCATAATTCCTGCTGCCAAAGAAATCTAAAATATCACCAAAAGCAATATCAATATCCGACCAATTCCGAACGTTTCTAAATTTAGAAATTTGGTGAATCAGCTTCAAAGAGAGGGGAAAAAATAATAAATCGAGACATTTTTCCCTTTTTTCCCTTATCCGGAGTGCAGTATTACCTTTGACCTTTGAGCCTTGCAGTAAAACGTTCGAAAGGGGGTATAAATCAGAGGAAAAGGAACACCAAAAGAGTTGGAGACGGAAAGTTGAGAAACTAAGTAATAATGGCGGGATTTTTTTTTTTTTCTCAACTCGTTCGCTTATTGGACGGCTGTTGCGTTGCCATTCTCTTTTATGTAAATGAGGTACACGCCTGAATGAGCTTTGAGTGAGGTTATACATTTTTGTCTTAAAAAATGGAATGGCTTTTTTTTTTTCTTCTTCTTTTTTTTCTTATCTGGATCATATCTTTTTTTTTTTTAGTGCCACTTTCATATCTTCTTCCATTTAACATTCGAATGAGCAAAAACTGGAAAAGTATTCCTCCGCCATTTTGCTTCTTTTGTTCTAATATATCCATTTCTGAAATTGCCATCGTTTCTGTATGAGTTATATGGAATAATTATTTTGAGAATAGTTGAAATTGCAGCAAAGGAAATTTAAATAAAGAAAGAATAAAAATATATGTGTTCGATAAGATTAAATATATTTAAATATGAAATATAACAGAAATGAATAATTTCTAAATTTGCTTGCTTGTATTTTGCCACGTTTTTATTTGGCATCTTTATGTTTAACTTCTGACGGTAATCTTTTATTTAACAAGCATATTTAAACTATAACAGCAGCCATTTT
This sequence comes from Caerostris extrusa, assembly GCA_021605095.1. NCBI lineage: Eukaryota > Metazoa > Arthropoda > Arachnida > Araneae > Araneidae > Caerostris > Caerostris extrusa. The sequence continues at coordinate 6,401 of BPLR01002840.1, forward strand.
TATTCTAGTTGTCCTGTTTTTATTTTATAACTTCCCTAAAAGGACTATTAGATAATTCTTATATTTGTTTTATTATATTGTTTATATGTTGCTAAACTTGAATTAAAATTTCACCAATTTTATTTGAGTCACCCATTTAATGAATATACTTTGTAAAATTCAATGATTAATCAGCAACATTTTTATAAATTTATGCGAATTAATATATTAAGAATTAATCTACAATTTATAATTTCCTTCGTATGGGCCTTTAATACGTCCTTAAAAAATTAACGATTTTTACAAGGCTCAAAAAAGAAGGCTACAGGTTCATTTCTTAACTGAATGTATTTAAATATGAATAATTTTAAAAAACGTTACATTATAATTGAGAAAGGGTTTGAATAATGTTTTTTTTAATTGTGTCACTAGAATATCAAACATTTCCCCTGAAAAAAGATTTCTAAAAGGAATAAATGCAATTTTTTTTTCTAAAAGTGTAAATAAACGTTTCAACAATGAAATTGAAATTAATTTCTATTACGGTATTTTTAGTGTACTTTGAAACAAAGCATCTTGTTTTAAGTGTTACATTTCACCCACAGTTTCTGTTCTTTCTGGAAAAAAATTATGTAGTATAATATAATAATTATTATATAGTATACTATAATGACATTAACCAAGCTGATTTGTTCCAGGATAATTTTTTAAAAATTTAATCTGTATTTTTGATGGTTAAAATAAAGAGAAAAAAATTAATATTAAACAGTTTAACTCACACAAGGGCAATGTGTACTATAAGCAATCAACTCTAAAAATCTTGCTATATTGACAGAAGGAGATAAGTGATAGGTTGTGTCTAACGTCTTCTGTCAATTATAGGAAGATGATTGATCACAGGGAGGCCTTCTTCGATCTTATGATTCGCTGTTAAAAGGTCACTGTAGTTATAAAAATAATACGTTTATAATATGATAGATATAAGATGGTTACAATACCAAATATTATGTATCCTATGGTTAAAGAACTTTTCAGTATCTACTTCATGAAATTAACTACTTCATTGAAATTTCCAATTAGTTAAACTCGATATTGTCAACACTTTTTTTTTTTTTAAATGAGATTATATATATATATATATATATATAAATCTCATTTTTGAAAAAAAGTGACATTTAATCTCAAGACGATATATATATATATATATACCGTCTTGGAGATTTCAAAATGTCTTTTAGTCAAATGTATTTTTCAGTTAGTTCAATTACCACAGTTAATTTCAGTTATGTGGTGTTGTTCAGACGTTTAGCCTTTTTCCCAATACGCATCAAGAAATCCGTAATAAGAAATCCTTGAAGAAATCCTTGCAGCTTGCTGCCTTATTATCCCTTCCACAGTGAACTTTAGTGCAGAACAAAGCAACAATTTAAAAGACTACCTAATCTACGTATAATTGAAGAATCTACAGTAAAAATTAGTGTATACTATATGCTATATAATGGGATTTGGAAGTATTCTATCGACTATCATTATGAATCTGCTTTTCTTTAATTTGCTCTATGTTCTAGAGTCGCATTTTTCAGTTCGCATATTCCAATGCTTTTTCTTAATTTTATTTGGAACAAATGTCGATATATGGAAATATATATAATATTACAGATATAGATACATAACTCGCGTCTACCAATGCTGAGTAACAACAATGGATTGAGAGGAAAAAGTTCGTAGACAGTACGGTTACAGTTTAAGTGGTTACAGTTTCTAAAGAGTTCTAGATATATAACATTTTTGACAAAGACTGTAGAGAGTTGAGCGTAGGGCTGACAAATCTACCCTGTTAAGGAAAATATCATCTGCCTTTAGGCGGACGGCTTTGGCCCACTATGAGCTGTAGTGTCAGGGAGTTGGTTAGTAAGTTACTTTTATTGTATGCATCAAAAACCTCAGATGGTACATTGGGCTTAGTATATTTTAGGAGGAGCCCTGAATGGCCGAGTGTCAAAACTCTGGCGCTCGTTGCCATAGGTTTCGGGTTCGAATCCCGGCGGTGCCATGGATGTTTGTAGTGGTTCGTAATCCACTATAAGTCGAGGTCCCGGTCTCATATGACTGTAAGAGCGTCACAAAGCCCAGTCAGATTTGTCACCCCCCCCCGTCCCATCATTCCCAAACTGTATAGGGGTAACTCTGTTCTAGGTACAGTGATGTGGTGTAGTAGTAGTATTACTACTACTACTACTCAAGTACTACTACTACTAGTACTAGTACTAGTAGTAGTAGTAGTAGTAATAGTAGTAGTAGTAACTTTAACAGCATACATTTGGGAAGAAATTGTTGATTTAGATATGTTGTTGATTTAGAATTGTTGATATAGATGTATATTCAATTGAAGCTATTTGAAGTGATAAATTGGTGTTTGACAACATTTATAATTTTCAGTTTGACAACATTTACAATTAATGGGAGCTGGCAGTAGGGATGTTTTCAATTTTCCTGAATTATAACACAAATGTTAGTTTGCAATTTATTAAATTTTTTAGCAACCTCTAGGTCTTCTATACCTCTAGAAAATGGCTCAAACCATCTTAGCCATAAAAAAAAATCTTACCTAATAAATTTGAATAACGAAAAAGCACACAAAAAAAATAGTATATATATTTATTAACAAAAATATACCTTTTGTATTTATTTTTTAATAAATTTCCAAAATCTTCAATATCTTTATCACCGTTCAGTTAGACGGCAATAACATTCGTTCTAAGCAGCCTTCCATCTGATGACCTTCCATCCAAACCCCTTCCTCTTTGCATAATTGAACACCTCAACTCAATTTACGGAGCCCAGCCACTTAGAGTTCTTAATCGACCTAATTACACTGATTTCAGACGTCACGCAAGCCATCTGACAGCATGGAAAGCTCGCTGGGAAATTAAGATTGCAGACAGCTTCATGGAAGGACTGGGACGTAAAAAGGAAGATGAAAGACTAAACAGTTTTTTTTTTTTGTAAGTTTTCAACTATTTTTGCATTAGCTCAGTTCAAGAAAAATAATTAGGTTTCCACTGAAGGTTTTAAATATTAAAAGCATTTTGTTTAAAATTAAATTATGCCAAATGGAAAATGCTTTGTTTTGTTTGGAAAAGAAAAATGATAATTTATGTGAATAAAACAATAAAAACGTGCTCTGGAAATTTGCTTATGATAAAAATATTGTGAATGCATTTTTTGTTTGGAATGTTTAAAGATTTATGATATTGTTATTATGTAATAAAAATTATTAAAATATCTATTAGAAAATGTATCTTTCCAGTTGGCAATGGTAAAACTTAAAATTTTACAATAGTTCCAAACATTCTTCAACTTATTTAGGTTGTTTTGAGTTGTCACTCTACTGGCCTTTTGTGATTGATCTGACTTGCTTTGATTTGGTTTGTCGCTCTATGGTCATCTTGTGCACATTAGACCGAGTCATCTTGTGCACATTAGACCGGGATCTACAACGTGGATTTCGAACCAGTAGCAAAACATTCACACCCTTAATGGCGCTTCTCAGCTCGCGGTCTATCACTAATCCCGATGGTGCAACATGATATAGTTAATATTTCATCTATAATTGTTTCGACCTGTGAAGGTCGCACGGACATCCGCTAATTTTGGTAGTCTCATTATACAAGATACCGAATATCTGTTATCACATTTGAATGACAGGTTGTTCTCATCAGTACAAAACACTAATTGCATGTAATATAACTTCACAACACTACTTGTCTGCTGCCAAATTTGAGTGATGGATTGTTATTATGTACTTGTCAAATAACATGCATTCCTCTCTCCTGGGAATGAAATGCCAAAACTCTTCCTTGAAAAAAGGGCTATAGCATAAACTGTGACTTGGAGTATATAAAAGTTGTTCAAAGAATCATACCGCCACGATGCACAGTTTTCGAAAACAGTGCGAAAGAGAAAAAATGACGTTAAGGAAAATAAACCTAACAGAGAGAAGAATTGTTTGTTGTATTTAGATATAATATGATAATTACATAAAAATGGCACTACAAATGACCACAGTGCATAAAGAGGCCTGTAGAAGCGGACCATTCAAAGGATTACTATACATGGTCAAACAACATGGTGTCCACAGTGAAGGTAAAAAGCTGTCAATAAATCTAAATATGTAGTAACTGAAATTAAATATGACAATCCTTTCAGATGTCCCAGATAGCAAAAAAATTTGAAAAGAATCAGTTTCATAGATCCTGGCAGAAACATGACGGAACACTGTCATCCAACCTACCGCCATTGGGATGACTTGATGAGTATGAGATTAACTCCCATACAATTTATAATGCATTGCAACTACTACACTGATTTTAAATGAAGTGGATATAACGAACGGAATACATTATCAGTATTTAATGATTTTAAATAGTCTCAAGCTGTCCCATCATTTTTTGTCTTTGTCTGTTCTTCAATCTCTCATGATTCCAATAAAACGTTTTCCGTGCACTGAATGGTAATATGAGCCTTGTAAACTTATATGAACCCTGACATCCGAAAAAAACAATAAATACTCGTGGCTATAAGAAGGGAACACACTGCTTAAATAAGTTACATTTCCACCCCATTTCAATCACAGTACCATAAGGGGAATGTTGAAGCCACGGTGAGAATGTGAAGACACATGTGGTAATCTGGAGACATAACATGATGTAAAATGTAGAGATGTGATGTGTACGTGAAAACAGATATGGTTGCATGACATAAACTATGTAATGTAAAGAAGCAGTTTATCTTGAACATACGAAATCATTTCTTCGTAATTTATCATTGATGTCTAGCTGTCATTTTTTATACAGACTTATGTAGGCGTTGTCATTGTCCTATTTTTTTTTATATTTATTGTTTTTGTTATTTTTTTTTTGAATTGGCTAAATTGCTCTCGATAAATATTGGAAGTTCAAGAATGTTTAGACAGATTACAAAATTATTAAAAAAAAGTGATACAACTAAAATGTGTTTACATACAGTTCAAATAAATTAAGTTTTCACACTTTAGTTACAGTACTATGAAGGAGAACGTAAAGCCATGGTGATAATATGAAGACATGGTGGAAATCTAAATAATGATTCTAATAATGCAATTAAAAAGGTTGATAAATTTCTCTATTTTTTTTTTTTTTTTTTTTTGCTTGGTTGTTCATATAGTACTTGAACAACCTATTTATACTACCTCATAAACCTACTTGATTCCATCCGATATACTGTAAAATATTATGGATTTATTAGCAGCTGCTTCATTTCTGTCAAATTAGTACAAGGCGTCTGATCTTATAGAGCCCCTATGAAACCTTTCTATGCAGTTAAATCTATAAAATATAAATTTAGATTTTCCTAATTTTGACGATACTTGATTATACAGAAGAATGCGACCTTATGGCCAATTGGCTAGCGCTCTGGCCGTTGGTACCACAGGCTTCAGGTTCCAATCCTGGCGGTGGCATGGACACTTCTTAGTGGTTAGAAATCCACATTAAGCTATTGGTCCCGGTCGAAGTAGTCTAAAGTGTTGACACAATGACCGTAGAGCTACAAACTAAGCTATACAGGTGAATAGACCGAGTATTTCTTTCTTATACTACGAACAACTAAGTGATCTCCCGCCTAAATTTATTAACTTTTACAGTTATCCTATAAAGAATAATAAATTCATTTGTAAGTTAATAAAGGCATTTTATTTTTATCCTTTATATATATTTTTCACACAGTTTTGGTAGATTTCCAATAGTATTTGCACATCTTGCAAAATGAATAAAAGGTAATCAAGACAAAAATGAAGTCCTTCTTTTTCCTCCACTTTAAAGCATTCATCGTAAAAAGAGGTCATAGATAAGATATTCGGGAGTTTTTTTCCCACCAATTTCAAATTGGTTCAATTTTGTCTAGACAAGATAATTTTAAATCCCACCTAAAACTTTTATTCATGTTCCACTGCACTTTGCTGATGGTGTATAGAATATAGATTATTTATTCCTTTGCTATTACAAGTTTTTACATTAACGAAAAACAATTCAAGTCAATTCCTACTTTTTTTTTCACTCTATTGCAGAAAGTCCTTTATAAATAATTTTAATTCATTTTTTACGTTTATCTGGCGCCATCTATTGGTAGATATATGCAGCTTAAAAAATTAATTAATTAAATTCAATTACAGAATTAATATTTGGAAAAACTGTATTAACATCTAATGTCATCCACTACAAGTTCAAAAAATGTATTTATTTGAACTTGAACGATTGAAAAGTGGATGAAAAAATAAAAACCATTTTTACAATTTCTACCATTATTTTAGGAATGATTGAAAATTTGAAGAAGATATATATTTAGTGGGGAGAGTGTGAGATTGAAAATTTAGAAGGAATAATGAAGGAATTGAATAAATGGCATTTCTAATTTTATGGATTAAATTTAAAAAATTAAAATGCAATTCCTTGTATTTTATCAGTTAGCATTTTCAAAATACTTGATCTCCTATTCTTTTCCCGAACACTTATTTTTTTTTACATTTTATTTTTAATTTACTTATTTCCTTTTATTACTATAATATTATTTATTATTTCTCTGATAAATAAATAAATAAATTAAATAATAGATTGATATCTATAGTTTTTATTAATTGATATCTTAGCAACTTAAAAAATTTTTAACTATGACTTAAAGCCTACAGACTTTTATTTTATTACCAGTGACTACAGTCACCTTTTGCCTAGACCAGTGGTCTCCAAATACACTGACTCGTGAGCTCCATTAATTCAGCCAGACTCAGTTCGCATTTTCAAAATAATTAATCTCCTACTTTTTTTTCATGCATTATTTTTTTTTACTTTTTTTTTAGTTTTAAGTTATTTATTTCTTTCTATTATTAATTATAATATTATTTATTATTTCTCTGATTTTATTTGTATCTGCAAATCTTTCATAAATTGATATCTTGGCAACATAAAAAATTTAAATATCGTTTAAAGCCTACTGACCAGCTGGTAACTAGAACTTTAACCTAGACCAGTGGTCTAAGAACTATGACCACAGTAATCTCTAAACTATGGCCCATAACTACTTCCATAACCACTCATTGTTTATAACACTCAGTTGAAAATTCCATTCATTCAAGAAAATTTCGATTATTGCTCAGAACTCAAAAAAATAGCTCTAGAATTTTCCGCAACTAAGCCAACTTACTGTGATATAATAGTGTAAGTCATTTTTCTCCAATCTGTTCAATAAACTCGCGGAATTGAGGTTGATTGAAGATATTTGATTTGATATAATTAACAACTGATATAATTGACTTTAAAACTTCTGACATTTTCAAATATTTTGCCGTCAAATAATGTGCAATTAATGGTTTTCAACCGCTCTCATTTTCTACGGCCTTTGATACTAGATCAGCGATACCTCTATTTTTTTTTCATACATAGTTTTCCCGAACAGGAATTCGAACCCTAGAACGATAGGTTAAAAGACAAACGCGCTACAGAATGAGATATCTGGGCTCCATTTCTTTTAGTTTGTTTAACAGAATTATCTCCATTAAAAAAAAAAACCTATATCAGTTATAACTCTCTTCTTCCAAAAGATATCCATCCCCAGTAACGACATTCGGTAGCCAAAAGAGGTCGCTCCCATAAACAGACAGAATTATAAACACCGCGTAAACAAGCAAAAATAAGCTTTAAAAGTCGAGCACATTTCGATGCAACCACTGTCATTACCTTATTTCCTTTCTTTTGTAAAACTAGCTCACACATTTACTGTATTACGCGCAAAAAAAAAAAAAAGTTCAACAAAAAAAAAAATGAAGACAGAAAAGAAGTCCACCTATTTCATTTCTTTGGCGCCAGGCATCCAAGAATGCAAATGACTAAGAGATAAAACGAATCTAATTCAGAGAAGAAGCCGAGCAGAATACATTAACAAGAATATTTTCCGCTGAACCCAGCAGAATCCTTGGCGGTCATGAAACGCTCATTGTTATGCGTTCCAGCTCATTGTTATGCGTTCAGAATGGCGAAATTAAGGAAGCACTCATTGCGCTGATGCTCAGTTCTAAAAAAGTTTTAAAAATAAAAATATATACTGAAATATAAGTATCAGTTTCTACTTTAAATTATAATTTCAAATGAAATTAAAATTATAATTAAGACTTTTCTGTTATTTACAGAATAAGTAAGAATATAATCGGTATTTTTATCGGAAATATTTTCATTATATTTTAAATTCGTTTTATTCGAAATTCATTTAGAATTCAAAAAGACTAGAGCTCGATTTTCACTGGTGGTATACGTGATAAATCACTCATACAAAAATTCAAGGATTTAACAGGATTTCTAAAACTGTGAGTCAAACTTGCTTCCTAGAATTTTCCAAATTTTTTCTTCCTTAGATGTGAACATAAGAAGCATTTACTGCTTAAAATCCACTAGAAAGATAATAATACATCCTTAACTCCTAGAAACAAAACTTTCATCTACATATGCAATCATCATTATCACTGGGCAATACCCCATAGTGGCCCAAGACCGTCTGCCTATTTGCAGATTTCGAAACCGGAGTTTTATTATTCCTTTTTAGGGGTAGGGTTATCAGCCCAATGCTCTACAGTCATATAAGACGAGGACCTACATTTTAAAGGGGATTCGAGCCACCACAAATAGCCATGGAACCGCCAGGACTCAAACCCTGTAGCACACTTGTGCTAATCACTCGGCCATCAGGCCTCATAAATTTTCTAGATCTTTATGAGTAACAATTCGGCCCGAATAGAGACTCGAACCCAAGAACATTAGATTAAAAGCTTAACGCTCTACCGAATGAGATATCTGGGCTCCATTTCTTTGTTTGCTTAACAGAATTACCTCCATTAAAAAATCTATCTCAGTAACAATTCTCTTCTTACAAAAGATATCCATCTCCAGTAACGACATTCGGTAGCAAAAAGAGAGGTCGTTCCCATAAACAGACAGAATTATAAACACCATCTCGTAAACATGCAAAATAAACTTTCAAAGTCGACACATTTCGATGCAACCGCTATCATTACCTTATTTCCTTTCTTTTTTTAAAACGTGCTCACACATTTACTGCAACACGCGCACAAAAAAAAAGTACAACAAAAAAATAAATGAAGACAGAAAATAAGTCAGCCTATTTCATCTCTTTGGCGCCAGGCATCTAAGAATGCAAATGACTAAGAGATAAAACGAATCTAATTCAGAGAAATAGATAAAGCCTAGCAGAATACATTAGCAAGACGATTTTCCGCTGAACCCAGCAAAATCCTCTGGCGGTCATAAAACGGGGAAGTCCAACTCATTGTTACGCGTTGATGATTGAGAAATTAAGGAAGCATTCATTGCGCTGATGCTCAGTTCTAAAAATAAAAGTTCAGTTCTAAAGTTTTAAAAGTGAAATACCTACTGAAATATGAATATCAGTTTCTACTTTAAATTTTAATTAGAAATGAAATTAAAATTATACATAAAAATGTTATGCAGTTCGCATAATAAGTAAGAAAATAATGGGTATATCTGAAATATTGTCACTATATTTTTAGATCTGTTTTATTCGAAATTCATTTATTATTCAAAAAGACAAGAGTTCAATTTTCACTGGTGGTATGCGTGATAGTTACTCATACAAAAATTCAAGGATTTCTAACATTGTCAGTCAAATTGGAGGAATAGATTTTTCCCATAAATAGTGGAAGTATTTACTGCTTAAAATCCAATAAAAAGATAATTATTCATCTACATATACAATCATGATCATCATCACTAGAGGAACAGCCCCATGGTGGCCCAAGGATTACTTACATCTACTTACTGGCAGATTTAGAGACAGGAGATGTTTTCTTTTTACGGGGTAGAGTTGTCAGCCCAACGCTCTACAGTCATATTACACAGAGGACCTGAATGGCCAAATGTGTAGCACTCTGGCGCTCAGTGCCACAAGATTGGGGGCTCAAGTCCCGGTGGTACCATGCTTGTTTTGTAGTGGTTTGGAATCCACTTTTAGACATTTCATCTCATATGACTGTAGAGTGTCATGGAGACCAATCAGATTTATCACCCACATCATTCCCAAACTATAAAGGGGCAACTCAGCTCTAGGCACAGTGATGTGGTGTGGTGTAGTAGTAGTAACGTTAGACCGGGACCTACTGTTTAAAGTGGATTCCGAGCCACTACAAACATCCATGACACCACCGGGACTCAACCCGAAACCTGTCGAACAGACTGCCAGAGACATAGTCCCTCGGTCACCAGATCCCATATATTTTCTAGATTTTAATGAGTAATAATTCGTCACGAATAGGGACTCGAACTTAGAACGTTAGGTTAAAAGCCTAACGTAATACAGAATGAGATATTCGGCCTCCATTCCTTTGTTTGCTTAACAAAATTATCTCCATTAAAAAAAACTATATCAGTTACAACTCTCTCCTTACAATAGATGTCCATCTCCAGTAACGACATTTGGCAGCAAAAAGGAAGAGGTCGTTCCCATAAACAGACAGAATTATAAACACCATCTCGTAAACAAGCAAAATAAACTTTAAAAGTCGAGCACATTTCGATGCAACCACTGTCATTACCTTATTTCCTTTCTTTTGTAAAACGAGCTCACACATTTACTGTATCACGGGCACAAAAAAAAAAAAGTCCCCCAAAAAAATAAATGAAGACAGAAAAGAAGTCCACCTATTTCATCTCTTTGGCGCCAGGCATCCAAGAATGCAAATGACTAAAAGATAAAACGAATCTAATTCAGAGAAATAGATGAAGCCGAGCAGAATACATTAAGAAGAAGATTTTCCGCTGAACCCAGCAAACTCCTCGGCGATCATAAAACGGGAAGTCCAGCTCATTGTTATGCGTGCAGAATTGCGAAATTAAGGAAGCCTTCATTGCGTTGATACTCAATTCTAAAAATCAAAGTTCAGTTCTAAAGTTTTAAAAATTAAATACCTACTGAAATATGAGTATCAATTTCTACTTTAAAATCTAATTAGAAATGAAACTAAAATTATAAATATAAATTTTCCGTAATTCATAGAATAAATAAGAAAATAATTGGTATTATATCTAAGTATTACGAATATATTTTAAAATTAGTTTTATTTGAAGTTCGGGGCCTGGTGGCCGAGTGTATAGCGCTCTGGTGCTTGTTACCACAGATTTCGAGTTCGAATCCCGTCGGGGCAATGCACAATGTGTGGTTTCCCCTTTAAGCCATAGGACTGATCTCGTATGACGGTAGAGCGTCACAGAGCCCAATCAGACTTCTCACCCACATCATCTTTTACTATAAAGGGTCATCGCAGTTCTAGGCGCAGTGTGTGGTATAGTAGTAGTAGTCATATTAGATCGGGACCTACCATTTAAAGTGGATTCCGAATCACTGTAAACATCCATGGCACAGCCGGGACTTAAACTCGAAACCTGTGTCATCGAGCATCAGAGCAATCACTCTTACAAAAATCTTATCACCAATCTTATATTACTTCAATCTTATTCACAGATGATAATAATTCGTTCATCACCATTCGTTTAATATCTTATAACAATTATAAATAATCGAAAATTCAAATAATAGTAACATTTAAAATTATAAGTCTATGATTTATGAACTGCTAGCATTTCATTGTTCTCATCTCAAAATAATATCAGCCTCATGAATGGCGCAACAGCCCCATGGTGGGCAAAGGCCGACTGTCTACTGGCAGATTTCGAAACATGAGATGCCTTATTTTTACAGGGTAGGGTTATCAGCCCTACGCCCAACGCTCTACAGTCATGTTAGACTGGGACCTACAGTTTTAAGTGGATTCCGAACCACTACAAACATCCATGGCACCGCCGGAACGCGAACCCGAAATCTGTGGTACCGCGCGCTTGCCACTCGGCTCTTGAGGCCCCAAAATAATATAGTACATAGAATAAACAGTAATATTTGCTTTAAAAAATCAAGATCTTTCCACTCAAGGTCGAAAAGTCCTTTATTTGTTCAAATGGGATTTGTGTAGTAGCATTAGAATTAAGACTTCAAAAATAAAAGACTTTCCCAGACGACAGCTCCCAAACCGTTTAAAGTGTATTCCGAGCGTAACAACACACAGAATAAGTAAGAAAATAATCGGTATTATATCTGAAATATTGTCATTATACTTTTTGATTTTTATTCGAATTTCATTTAGAATTCAAAATGACAAGAGTTCGATTTTCACTGGTGGTATACGTGACAGTCACTCATAAAAAAAAAAATTCAAGGATTTAACAGGATTTGTAACATTGTCAGTCAAACTTACTTCCTAGAATTTTCCAGATTTTTCCCATAAATGTGAAAATGGAAAGCATTTACTGCATAAAACCACTAAAAGATAATAATCCATTGTTATCCTAGAAACAAAACTTTCATCTACATATACAATCATCTAACATCCTCATCACTGAGAACAGCCCAATGGTAGAGGCCGTCTGCCTACTGGCAGATTTCGAGATAAGAGACGTTTTTTTTCGAGGTAGGGTTGTCAGCCCAATGTTCTAAGTCATATTAGACCGGGGGTCTGAATGGTCGAGTGTCTAGAGCTTCGGCTCTCCGTATCACGTTGCGGGTGCAAAACCATAATTGTTTGTAGTGGTTCGAAACCCACTTTAATTTGGAATCCCCCTTTAAGTAGTTTCGTCTTATGACTGCAGAGTGTACGGAGCCCAATCATATCTCACCCACACCATTCCCAAATTAAACTCAAAATGTTGTTTGGTGTGGTGTGGTGCAATTTTAGCGGGTCCTACTGTTTAAAGTGTATTCCGCGCCAATACAAACATCTATCTTAGACCCAAACCCGAAACTTGTTAAAAATAGTAAAAATTTTATTTTAATTTGCATTTTCTACGATTTTTTCTTTCAAAAACAAAAATTTGCATGTCGAAAAAGTATTGGCAAAGTTTTAACTGCTATGCAAATTTTGTTACATTGAAGTCACGTGTTTCGACTGATAAGAAACTCTACCGGTATAAAGTCAGCAAAACTACTCCAAAAGTGTCTATGCATTATTTTGCGGTTACTGCAGTAAAATGACTTCGAAATCGAAGGAGTTGGACGTTAGTGTTAAAAACACGGTTATTAGGCTCAGAAATGAAGGTTTAACTTATCGTTCTATAGGAGTGCACTTCAATATAAGTTTATTTACTGTCAGAAGTGTTGTAAAAGAGTTCAAGGAAACAGGATCAACGGAAAATAAGACTAGAAGTGGACGACCTCGAATAGGTTAAGAAAAACGTGTCATTAAAATAAGAAAACCCCAGATAGCTAGAGATGTTGCTTTCACTTCACAAAAGACTTTCAGCGTACAGACTGTACGGAATGTTTTCCACGAGAGAAGTTATTATGGAAGGGCAGCTAGAAAGAAACCATTCATCTCGGAAATAAATAGGAGAAAGAGGTTAGATTTCGCAAAAATCCCACGTTGATTTATCTGAAGAGTTTTGGAACACAGTTATTTTTCCGACGAATCAAAGTTTAATATTTTCGGCAGTGATGGACGACGATATGTGTGGAGGAGGCCAAATACTGAATTGGAAAAGCAACATTTAACTGCTACTGTAAAACATGGTGGAGGCAGCGTCTTAGTTTGGGGCTGTATGGCAGCTAATGGAATTGGCAACCTGTATTTTATTGTTGGTATCATGACAGCACGTACATACATTGACATTTTGCGCCATAACTTAAAAATCAGTGCCCAAAATCTTGGCTTGGGAACATCATTCGTTTTTCAACAAAACAATGACCCCAACCATACAGCGAATCTCACCAGTGAATGGCTACTCTACAATGCCTCGCCAATTAAAAACCCCACCTCAATCACCTGAGATTAATCCAATTGAAAATTTATGGCACCTGCTGGATCTAGAAATCAAGAAACATAAAATTTCAAGTAAAGACTACCTCAAACGTTTACTCTTGCAAGAGTGGCCCAAAATTCCCAACAGTACAACAAAGACCTTAGTTTCCTCTATGAGAAATAGATTACAAGCTGTTATAGATGCAGAAGGTATGCATACAAAGTACTAAACATATACTGATTTTGTTTTCGCTCATAATTTTGTCAATTTCATAATTTTGCCAATACTTTTTTTTATCATGTAAATTTTGGATTTTCTCGTAGATTTTGGCTAAAAAAATATTTAAATGAAAATTTCGTTATATTTGTTTATCTTTTCTCCTTCTGTAATCGCTATGTTAAAATAAAATTTGTAAACATACTTTGTTAGCAAATATGATCATTTATAGGCAATTACCAATATTTTTTTATCCACTGTAGCTCTCAAAAGAAATTTGGCTTTTTAAATAAGCGCTACATTCTCATAGTATTAGCAGCTGCCTAACGGCCAATTGGTTAGTGCTGTGGCCACTGGTACCATAGACTTCAGGTTCGAATGTTGGCGGTGGAATGGATATTTGTTAGTGGTTCGGAATCCTCGTTAAGCTGTAGGTGCCGGTCTAATATAGTGTGCACAAAAATGATCATAGAGCGACAAACTTAACTGTAAGGAGAATAGATCGAATATTTCTTAGTTATACTACGACCAACTTAAAGAACTCACGTCTAAAATTTTAACGTTTACAGTTACCCTATAAATAATAATAAATTCATTTGTAAGTTAATAAAGGCATTTTATTTCTATCCTTTATATATATTTTCACACAGTTTTGGTAGATTTCCAATAGTATTTGCACACTTTGCAAAATGAATAAAAGGTAATCAAACAAAAATGAAGTCCTTCTTTTCCTCCACTTTAAAGCATTCATCGCAAAGAGGTCAGAGATAAGATATTCGAGAGTTTTTTTCCCCACCAATTTCAAATTGGTTCAATTTTGTCTAGACAAGATAATTTTAAATCCTACCTAAAAATTTTATTCATGTTCCACTGCACTTTACTGATGGTGTATAGAATAGAGATTATTTATTCTTTTGCTATTACAAGCTTTTACATTAACGGAAAACACTAGATTAAAAAATAAATGAAATTTCTAATTTTATAGACTAAATCAGAAAATGAAAATGCAATTCCTTGATTTTTATCAGTTCGTATTTTCAAAATTCCGATTTTTTTTTTTTTTTTTTTGTGCACTTATTTTTTAACTTTTTTATTTATTTTCTTCTTCCTCTCCTCCAACACTGCAACCGCCCCATGGTGGGTCATTTTGTCTAAAAGATTTAATAAGTATATAAACCAGCTGGCAAAAGCTGGTTTCTCCATGTAATTTTAAACGGTCATTCATATGTTTAATTAAATACGTATAAAATGAAAACTCTATAAACTCATTGTTTTAACACTCAGAGGAAAATTCCATTCATTAAAGAAAATTTCTAATTGCTCAGCTCAAAAAAATATCTATAATTGTGCTTCTTCCTAAACATTGGCAACCTGTGGCATTCAGGAGAAATGGTCAATTGAGACTCTTAATTTATTTATTTTAGCGCAAATAGAAATTTATAGTTTTATAGTCTCTCATACCGAGAGCAAATTGTTTAGTCATCCCTGCGCATTAGTTGACCTACAGACTCTCACCTTGAGAATGTCGCATTTCAGTAGCATAGCAGAGTTTCGGGTTTTCGGCTTGGGAAATGGAGAGTCCCCAGAATCTATACTTATCTGTCTTTAAATACACTGGCTCGTGAGTACCATCAATGCAGTTGAGTTTTCAAATCTGTTTCAATTATCTCAACCCAACCACACCTGTTACAATCAGGTTTCCCAACCTGCACATTACAGTGCTAAAACTTTTCCGCAACTAAGCTAAAGTACTGTGATATAATAGGGAACTCATTTTGCAATCTGTTCAATAAACTAGCGGAATTGACGTTGATTGAAGATATTTTATCAGATATAATTAACAACTGACATGATTGACTTTAAAAACTCTGACATTTTAAGTATTTTCCGCTCAAAGAACAATGCAATTTGCGATTGATGGGTTTCAACGACTGTTATATTCTACGGCCTTTGATATAGATCAGCGAATACGATACTTTTTTTCATACATGTTTCTGCCCTAACAGGGACTCGAAAGAACATTAGGTTAAACCGACAAATTCTACAACAGAATGAGATATCCGGTCTCCTTTTCTTTGTTTGCTTAACTGAATTACCTCCATTAAAAAATCTATATCATTTACTACTCTCTCCTTTCAAAAGAATATCCATCACCTAACGTAACGACATTCGGTAGCAAAAAGAGGTTGTTTCCATAATTGCAAACGAAATATAAACACCAACTCGTAAACAAGCAAAAACAAACTTTTCAAAAAGTCGAGCAACCACTGTCATTACCTTATTTCTTTCTTTTGTAAAATGAGCTCACACATTTACTGTATCACGGCACAAAAAATAAAAAAAATTTTGTCAGAAAAAGATTTCCACCTATTTCATCTCAGCTGCCAGGCATCTAAGAATGCAAATGACTAAGAGATAAAACGAATCTAATTCAGAGAAACAGATGAAGCCGAGCAGAATACATTAACAAGAATATTTTCCGCTGAACCCAGCAGAATCCTTCGGCCGTCATCAAAGGAAGTCCATCTCATTGTTATGCGTTGCGAAATTAAGGAAGCATTCATTGCGCTGATGCTCAGTTCAAAAAAAATGAAAGTTCTGTTCTAAAGTTTTAAAAATGGTATACTACTGAAATATGAGTATCAGTTTCTACTTTAAATACTAATTAGAAATGAAATTAAAATTATTAAATAAGAATTTTCCGTAATTCACAGAATAAGTAAGAAAAAAATTGGTATTATATCTCAAATATTGCCATTCTACTTTTACATTATTTTATTCGAAGTATTAGAATTCAAAAAGGCAAGAATTCGATTTTTTCACTAGTGGTATACGTTCCAATCATTCATACAAAAATTCAAGAGATTTAACAAGTTTTCTAGCACTGTCAGTCAAATGACTTCCTATAACTATCCAGACTTTTTCCATAGATGTGAAAATAGGAAGCATTTACTGCTTAAAATCCACTAAAAAGATAATAAACCATCCTTATCATCTAGAAACAAAACTTTCATCAACATATAAATCATCATCACCATCACTGTGAGCAAGCTGGTGGCCCAAGGCCGTCAACCTAATGGCAGATTTCAGACAGATGTTTTCTTTTACGGGATAGGATTGTCAGCCCAACGCTCTACAGTCATATTAGACAGGGGATCTGAATGGTCGAAGTGTTTAGAGCTCCGGCACTCCGTACCACTTGTTACGGATATAAGTTGATGGCACCATGGTTGGTTGATAGTTATTCCGAATCCACTTTTGTCATTTCGTCTCATATGAATGTAGAGTGTCACGGAGCACAATCAGATTTTCATCCACCTCATTCCCAAAATGTAGAGAGGCAGCTCTAGGCACAGTGATGTGATGTGATGTGGTGTAGTAGTCATATTAGGCACAGACCTACTGTTTACAGTGTATTCGAGCCACTACAAACATCCACGGCCTAAAACGGGTATAAAAGCCTAGAATGTTCTGCAAAATGAGATATCTGGTCTCCTTTTCTTTGTTTGCTTAACAGAATTACCTCCATTAAAAAAATTTGTATCATTTAAAACTCTCTTCTTACAAAAGATATCCAATCTCCAGTAACGACATCTGGTAGCAAAAAAGAGGTCGTTTCCATAAACAGACAGAATTAAACACCATCACGTAAACATGCAAAATAAACTTTCAAAGTCGAGCACATTTCGATGCAACCGAATTTATTTCCTTTCTTTTGTAAAACGAGCTCACACATTTATTATATCACGCGCACAAAAAAAGTTCAACAAAAAAATGAAATAGGTGGACTTCTTTTCTGTCTTCATCTCTTTGGCGCCAGGCATCCAAGAATGCAAATGACTAAGAGATTAAACGAATCTAATTCAGAGAAATAAATGAAGCCGAGCGGAATACATTAACAAGAATATTTTCCGCTGAAACCAGCAAAATCCTCTGGCGGTCATAAAACGGGAAGTCCATCTCATTGTTATGGGTGGAGAATTGCGAAATTAAGGAATCATCCATTGCGCTGATGCTCAGTTTCATCTCAAAATTTTTTAAATGAAATACCTGCTGAAATATGAGTATCAATTTCTACTTTAAATCGTAATTAAAAATGAAATTAAAATTATAAATAATTAAAATTATCTGTAAATGCATAGAATAAGTAAGAATATAATTGGTATTATATCTGAAATATTGTCATTATATTTTTAGATTCATTTAGAATTCAAAAAGAGGAGTTCGATTTTCACTGATGGTATACGTGATAGTTTTTTTCTAATGTAGCTGGCAAACACTTCCCATAGAGACAGTCGTCTTTTATGCCTTCAGTCAAGATCTGCACCGACGTTACTCACCTAGCTTTTCCCAGGAGGGGCGTGTAGCTGGAAGATAGAGCTACGGACGCAGAGTAACAATACCCCCGCAATGCTCTACGATGATGTTAGACCAAGACCTACGGTTTAAAGGGAATTTCGAACCACTACAAACATCCATGGCACCGCCGAGACTCAAACTCGAAACCTGTAGTACCAAGCTCCAGAGCTCTAGCACTCGTCCATCAGGTGCCATACATTTTCTAGCTCTTAAGGAGTAACAATTCGACCCGACTAGGAACTCGAACCCTAGAACAATAGGTTAAAATCCTAACGCTCTACACAATGATACATCCAGACTCCATTTCTTTCTTTACTTAACAGAATTACCTCCATTAAAAATCTATATTAGCTACAACTCTCTCTCTCCTTACAATAGATATCCATCTTTATTAACGACATTTGGTAGCCAAAAAAGAGGTCGTTCACATAAACAGACAGAATTATAAACACCACCTCGTAAACAAGCAGAATAAACTTTAAATGTCAAGCACATTTCGACGCAACAGCTATCATTACCTTATTTCCTTCCTTTTGTAAAACGAGCTCACACATTTACTGTATCACGCGCACAAAAAAAGTCCCAAAAAAAATAATAAAGACAGAGAAGAAGTTCACCTATTTCATCTCTTTGGCGCCAGGAATCCAAGAATGCAAATGACTAAGAGATAAAACGGATCTAATTCAGAGGAATAGATGAAGCCGAGCAGAATACATTAACAAAAATGTTTTTCGCTGAATCCAGCAAAATCCTCAGCGCTTCATAAAACGGGAAGTCCAGCTCATTGTTATGCGTTGGGAATTGCGAAATTAAGGAAGCATTCATTGCGCTGATGCTCAGTTCTTGTCTCAAGTTGTAAAAATGAAATACTTACTGAAATATAAGTATCAGTTTCTACTTTAAATACTAATTAGAAAATTAAAATTATAAATAAAAATTGTTCTGTAGTTTGCAGATTAAATAAGAAAATAATTGGTATTATATCTGAAATATTACCATTATACTTTTAGATTCGTTTTATTCGAAGTTCGGGCCTGGTGGCCTGGTGACTAGCGCTCTGACGCTCGGTGCCATTAGTTTCGGGTTTGAGATCTGGCAGTACATGGATGTTTGTAGTGATTCGGAATCCACTTTAAACCATTGGTCCCGGTCTAATATGGCTGTTGAGCGTAGTGCTGACGACCCTTCCCGGTAAAAAGAAAACGCCTCCCGTCTAGATATCTGCCAGGCCTTGGCCCACCTTGAGAGGCTGTTAAGCCACTGATGATGATTATTCAAAGTACATTTAGAATTCAATTCAAAAAGACAAGAGGTCGATTTCCGCTGGTGATATACGTGATAGTTACACATACAAAAATTCATAGACTTACCAGGTTTGTTTTTGGTTTGACTCTCAACGGTCATTTCCTGCACACTTTAGGCTAATTAGACCAGGGCCTACAGTTTAACGTGGATTCTGAACCCCTAACAAACGTTCATGCTCCCGCCAGGATTCGAACCTGAGTCCTGTGATATCAATGACCAGAGCACTAGTCAATTGGCCATCAAGCCGCAATCCTCTTAGAAGATAATAATCCATTCTTAACATCCGAGAAACAAAAGATTGATCTACATATACAATGCTATCCGTAATAAAAGGTTTAGCAAACTTAACAAGTTTATGGATCAACACACAGAGGTCTATTAATAAAAAAAAAAAAATGAAAAATAATATATAGGAAAATAATACAAATGAAAACTGAATAACATTCGTGACATACCAAAACCGATGGTCCTTAAAGTAGTCTATATATTTTACGAATAATAGCATTGCTAGGAGTCGATTTAGGATCACATGTATGATTCAGGATAATTAGAAACACATTAACAACATTGGAATAGGATCCAATAAAGTGACATTACCCGTAATAAAATGGTCAACAAAACAGGTTTATGGATCAACGTACAGAGGCATATTGAACAAAAAAAAAATTTCGATTCTTGAAATACCTATTCCAATAAACTGCGAAGTAATTGATATACATAATTCCCTCGGAATTAATATAACGTTTTAATGGATCGATTTAGAATCAGATTGTTAATTATGAGTCAATAAAAACACTTTGTCAATATTAATATAAAGAAAAAAATTCCATTCACGAAATACCAAGACCGATGGTCCTTAAAGTAATCGATTTATTTGCCTAGTAATAACATTGTTAGGAGTCGATTTAGGATCACATGTGCGATTCAGGATAATTAGAAAGACATTAATAACATTGGAAGGGGATCTAATAAAGGGATGTTACCCGTAATAAAATGGTCACCAAAACAGGTTTATGGACCATGCAGAGACAATCTAAAACAAAAATTGTTTTTCGATACTTGAAATACCTATTCCTATAAACTTCAAAGTAATTGATAAAATTCCCTTGGAATCTATATAGCGTTTTAAAGTGCCGATTTAGGATCCGATTGTTAATTATGATTCGATAAAAGCACGTTGACAATAAATATTAAGACATTTATTCTATATAATGATATAATGTATTAGAAAATGGTCAACAAGATTAACAGGTTTTATGGATCAAAATACAGAAACCTTCTGGAACAAAAAGTATTTTTCGATTCTTGAAATACCTATTCCTATTCCTATAAACTTCAAAGTAATTGATAAAATTCCCTTGGAATCTATATAACATTTTAAGGGGCCGATTTAGGATCAGATTGATCAATTTGGAGTCAATAAAAACAAAATGACAATATATTAATATATTTGATCCATGAAGTGAAATGATACATTATAAAATGGTCAACAAGATTAACAGGTTTATGGATCAAAATAAAAAGCCTACTGGAACAAATATATATAATATATATTTTGATATATATGTGACATATATTTATATTTATATGATTTATATTATTTTGATGTATAAGCATATTGGAACAAAAAAAATATATTTCTTGATTCTTAAAATATCTATTTCGATAAACTTCAAAGTAATTGATATAATTCCCTTAGAATCTATATAATATTTTAAAAGGTTGATTAATTACTCATAATTGAGTCAATGAAAACACGTTAACAATATTAATACATTTGATCCATGAAGTGATGTGATATATTATAAAAGGTAAACAAGATTACCAGGTTTATGGATCAAAAAGAAAAAAACTGAAATAAAAAAAAATATTTCTTGATTCTTGAAATACCTATCTCCAATGATACTTAAAGTGATCGATTGGGAATCAATATTTAATATATTAAAGAACTATTTAGAATCGGGCGGAGGATTGTGGTTGATCGAAACACATTGACAACATTAATGAATTGTATATTTAATATATAGAATATAAGAAAATATCCAATATCTAAATTAATAATGCTGTCAGTGTATTTCTATTATCCAACTCATGACTTATTGATAACGTTCACAGCTAGAGTGCAAAAGAACTCAACATCAATTCTTCTGGTGGTGTCCGTGGCTATTGTTGTTTGTCCGTTATTATTCTTTATTGTTTAGTGTCTTCTAATACTTTTGCTGATAGAAACAGAATAATCAAAAACAATAGAAAATATCCCATAATAAAAATTGCTAAATGTTTGGTAATTCTACGAGACCAGTGAACATAAATATTGGAACAGATCTTTTAAACAAACTCATTCTACTCTATATCGTTAATATTTTCTAAAAAATCTTAAAAATTTCTAACTTCTTACTTCTTACATTAGATTATAGACAGCAATCTTTTTTGTTAAGTGAGATTAGGCTAATTGTCATACTTTGAGCGCATACACTTAGTCACAAAAGTAAGTATGCAGAGTGTATATGATGATGTCCTATGAAAAAAAAAAACAGACCTACAATATTAGAGTTTTCAAATTAACGATTTATTTCGATTACAGCAAAATCGAGCTTAATAACAAAATGAAAAGTAATTAAAAAATACAAATATTTAATTAGCAAGATGAGCTTAACTTAAAATAGGATGTAATTTACATCATAAAAATTAAGTATGCAAACAAAAACAAAGACATTAATATTGCAAATTTTAAAATTTTTCAAAAAAATTATTAATTTGTTGGATAGCCTTTGGCCTTTATAACAGCTCTCAATCTAGATGGCACTGATTTTACTAAATTTTGAGTGACAGAAGATGGTATTTTCTGCCACTCCTCCAAAAGGACTTTTTTAGATCATTCTTAGTTTTGATCTCTTGCTTTCTAATTTGGCGATCGAGATAATCCCACAAGTGTTCAATGGGATTAAGATCAGGTGACTGCGGTGGGGTTTTTAGCTGTTTTCGCACGTGATATAGCAGCCATTCCCGAACAACCCGGGCAGTATGTTTGGGATCATTATCTTGTTGGAAAGGGAAGGATACATCGAGTCCCAATTTAGAAGCACTTTGGCTTAGATTATTCTTTAAAATATTCAAAAGCTATATTGATTCATTATTCCGTCGATTATAACTAAATTTCCTACTCCAGTTGCTGCCATGCAACCTCCAACCATAATCGAACCACCACCGTGTTTTACAGTTCCTCTCATGTTCTTTGGTTCTAGAGCTGCATTTGCTTTCCTCCAAACTTTTTGGTGTCCATCTGACCCGTGGATGTTGAATTTACTGTCATCCGAAAATTTGTGTCCTGCTTTACATTTTCTTTTGCAAAATCTATTCTCTTTTTGCGATTCACTTTGCTAAAAATGGTTTTCTTCGCATATTTCGACCATGGTATCCTGCCTTCCGTAACACACGGCGAATTGTTTCAGGATTGCATGACTTCTCAAAATTGTTTTTCACATCAGTTGTCAATTTTGGTGCGCTAATCGTCGGATTTTTTTCACATTTCCAACAATAATTAGCTTTTCTTGATCCGTCAAAATGGGCGGTCGTCCTGCTCTTGGCTTGTTTAGAGTATTTCCCTCAGCCTGGAACTTTTCTATGATTTTTGCACTGTTGCAGGACTTTTGCCTACGATTTTAGCGATTTGTCTTTGGGATTTGCTTTCCTTATAGAGCTTTATTATTGCATTCTTTAGATCTTTTGATAATTCTTTTCCACGTGGAGCCATTGGTGAATTGTTGATGTACTTAAAGCTCAAACTTACAAGCTTTGTAGCAGAACTTTTAAACTTATCACTGAAATACGAAAAATCACTCGAGAAGTTTCATTCAGCCTATTTAAAAGTCAAAAATTCAGAGTGCATATATACTTTTGTGATTTCAATTTCTACTGGTAGTTAACAAAATTACACGTAAAGTTTTTTTAAAATATAATGATTTGGTTTATTTTTCATTACTTTATGACTTGAAGCAGAAGCTATAAACAACACTCTCCAAAATAATAGTTTTCTTATATTTATTTGAGAACTAGAGCTTTTTCACTTAAACTATGAGTTGCATACTTACTTTTGAGACTAAGTGTATATATATACGTCATCCCTCATGATTTACATTGATAGAGCGAGAATCTGTCAAATTCATTAAAATTATAATCACTTCGACATGCTGTAATTATCGATGTGTCAATTTAATTTCATTCACAAACTGAATTTAATTGAAAAAAGGTTTTATTTAGATTTGAATCTTACTATGGTAAAGATCTAGAATCCTGATCCGACAAATTTGAGCAAATTCCTTTCGTAAACAAACAAAATGGCAGCTGAGGTTTTTAAACGAAAGAAAATAAATTATTACTTACATTTTGCTGTAATGTATCCTTATTTATTGGACACTTGACAGTTGATTATAACCATAACAGTTTGCCTTTCACCAAATCAGAGCATTCCAAACAACAAGTTTATTTACCACCAGTTACTGCCATACACTTCAGTAAAAGCTTCAGAATTTGCAAAAAGCTGGATCAAATTCCAATTATTCATGTTGAAGATTTCAATACAAATTTTACTTCCGATCACGTCGAACCACTGATTTTGCACAGAAATTATTGTAGAAAACTATTAATTCACCACTTAAACATACTACACGCCATAGAGCAAGTAGAAAGATTAAAAGCCAAGAGTTTTCATTTCATACTTTAGTTATCACAAAAAGCCGATTACTTATTTTCTGTGCAATGAAGATAATGTTTAATTACTTCAAACTTTAATAAATTATATCTATCTCTTTAATAAAACTTTTGATTAATATCTGAAATGTATCCTACTTAATTTTTACGCACATATTTTTACTGTACTATAATTTGAGTAGCTTCAACCATCCTGTTGAAGTAGTAGTTATCTAGCCAGCTAGTCTGCAAGAGGGCTCAAGTTTACACCTTTTAAATCCGTTGATGTTTCCAGAAATGAAAAAAAAAACCATGACAATTTTAATAGTGTATACACGTCTCTCAGTTTTAT
Organism: Caerostris extrusa; assembly: GCA_021605095.1. Classification (NCBI taxonomy): domain Eukaryota; kingdom Metazoa; phylum Arthropoda; class Arachnida; order Araneae; family Araneidae; genus Caerostris; species Caerostris extrusa. The sequence continues at coordinate 31,202 of BPLR01002840.1, forward strand.
TCTTTTTCTTAATCATGACTTCTGATACAAATTTCGCAAATTTCCTCCCTGTGATATGCAAATTCGGGGGATTATCCCTAAAAGTTCTCCAATGGCTGCATTCATAACCGTCGATGGGCCATTCAAGACATACATGAATTGCATACAATTCTCACAGATGTATCCCAGTAAAATGTGTTTCTATAGATCTAAAGAATATCATGTTATGCCGATAGTTGTAGATCTTTCAGCCGCATAGGACGTTACCAGAGTGCACTACATGGAGGTAGATTTCTCGCGCCCCAAATTTGCTGGCTATGAAGGGCACACAATAGCCAAACAGCCAAATACTCTTTTAATTCCATGAAAATTTATATCAAAAATCAAATCGGACTTAGATGAAAGGCATTGTTCACTGCTCGTATCTCCTCGAGAAGTTGGAGGAGCATTTTGGAACAGGATATTTCAGACAAACCTCGTGTAAAAGCTGTCGCGGAATTTAGACTTGCGGTGGGCCTCGGCTGTTTGACGAACCATCTGCACTGCATTGTCATTTTTGATAGCCCAAATTGCCAACTCTGGAGAAAAGACGAGATCATGGACAGGCACCCTACAGCAGGATGCCCGGCCTTGCATGGGGACTTCGAGGTGAAAAGATATTGCTAGTGCTAGAACTTTGCTGATGAGAAATTCACTTTTTCCTCTTATAGTTTTTTTTTTTTTCTTCTGTGTGTTTTATATGTTGTTACACTTTTTACATGTTACACTTTTTTTTTTTTTTTTTTCTAATGCTGTTCTTCTGCGATACCAATTAAATGTATGCATTATTCATCATGTCTTTAAATATATAATGTTCAGCACACCACAAAAAACATAAATGTTTCCTTTTGACTCTAGACCAATGTAATGGCATATATTATTCCTAAAAATTGTTATACAAACATCTATTTTTTCTTATCGTATCATAACTACCTAACAGTCGACGAAAGGTCATGGGTCAATGATGTAGTAACTTCTGGTGTAGTAAAATCTCGAATTTGTAAGTACAAAAAAGGTTATTCAAATAAAAAAATTACTCTTTTTGGGCATTATTTGATTTTACGAATTCCACTTTTATATAAAAAAATCATCATTTTTACTTTATATAAAAATCATCAACATCAAAATCAAATTCCCAACAATTAAAATGCATGCTTGTGGTATCCTCATAAAAACTGTCAATTATAAACTCAACATAGAGAATTTTCTAATCATATTTCTCTGGTTTTTCAGTTATTTTTAATTTTACCATTACTCCAAAGCTATTAAGTGATTATTCATTTTTTTTTTTTTTTTACCTTCCCTCTTAAATTTTTAGTGAAAGAAACTTAAAAAAAATTCATTAAGAGATGCCTTTTTAATAGCATTAAATAAAAAACTTATTAATCATGCAGTTGGCTTTAAAAACATTCACCACAATTTTTGTCATCTTTTGGGATTTTCTGTCACTCAATTTCACGTTTGCATTAAAAGGCTATTACAGCAGATTCACTTTTAAGATTCAGCACTTTTAAGATTAGCATTTTTAATGTTAGGCGAACCAAAAGGCACCAAGGAAGGCTTTTCAGCAATACACTTTCAAAATAACTTTCAACGATAATTGCCCAGATTTGCATGTCTTGATTGCCTACTGAAGTTTTAGAATGGAAGTAGAATTTGGAATTTACTTGGAATTTTGAAATTTACCATGGAATTTCAAACTCTGACACAGTCGCTAGAAAATCTATTCATTTTTAGTCAAGTTTGTATCCCAAGCCACAATCATAATCGAACTCTCGTACATTCACATTGCAACTTATAGGTATAGGGCCGCATGCGGCTCGCGAGCCACATGCGGCTCTTTGGATGTGAAGCTGCGGCTCTTTAGTTCCATACGCAAATATTATTTATTTTATCAAAAAAACCCAGTTAAAAATCGTTCTGAAGCAATTAACGAGGATTAGGCACCGATTCTATCTCTCAGTCACTTATACTCGCTTTTCACCGACGCCTCCCCTCGTGACACGCGTCGTCACTGTCGTCAGTCCATCGGAACTGAACGCAATCTACAAGTAATGTTAATTCGGCAAGCTTCGCGGTATCACTAGAAATTGCAAAAAAAAAGGCAAATCATTCACAGATGGTGAGTATGTCAAAGATTGCTTCATAAGTGCATCTGAAGAACTGTTTCGTGATTTTAAAAAACAAACCAGAAATCTTGAAAAATCAAAGATTTGCCACTATCCGCTAAAACAGTACAAGATAGAATAACTAAAATGTCTTCAAATGTAACATATTTTCAGGTGGATGATATTCAATTTTCTTCTGCCTTATCACTTGCTATAAATGAGTCTTTCGACACAAAAAGACATGGCACAAGTTGTCCTTTTGTCAGGTATATGTCTTCCCAAGGTCCAAAAGAAGAAATTCTAGATTGCTACCGCTCTCGGGACAAACTGGATGGGAAGATATAGCGAATGCCGTGCAAAAATGCCTTGAGACAATAAGATCGATTTAAATAAAATCGTTTCAATAGCAACTGATGGGGCCAGAAGTATGACAGGAAAAAATAAAGGGACGACAACGATTCTTCAGAGCAAAATAAACCACGAAATTCTTACGTTTCACTGCATAATACACCAAGAAGCGCTTTGTGCCCAAATATTTCCGGCCGAAATAGTTGAGGTCATGAATTTGGTAATCAAGATTGTTAACAGCATTTTGTCAAAAGTACTCTACCATCGTCAGTTTAAATAATTCTTAAGCGAAATGGAAACTTAGTATTCCGACCTCCTTCTTCACAATAAAGTGCGATGGCTTTCAAAGGTAAGATGTCGAAACGTTTTGCTTTGTGCTTGATTGAAATAAATACATTCCGAAATGAAAAAGGCATTAATCACCCTGAATTAGAGAACATCGGAGTCCAATCGACAGTCAGCCGAGTGGACTGCTCACGTGATGAACACTAAAAATGCTATAACTTCACTAAAAATGCTATAACTCACATACTAATAGTGCAACAGCTGTCAAATTTATACACATGTCTTTTGAAGGTTAGGGTTAACTAAAAAGGCTATGGATTTAATACTGATTTCCATCTATGTGGCAGCCTATGAACCTTTCAGCCCACTGTTATTTTTATTGTTGGCAAGAAAAAATTTTTGTGGCTCTTTAAAAACTTGAAATTTTGTAAATTGCCATTTTTGGCTCTTCCGACTCAAAAGGTTGTGACACCTGGTATAGGGCATTGTACGTATATGGTACTATTAGTTCTCTATAGAACATTACATTAACATTAACTACACTAAAGCATCAGTTTTTTCCTTTTCTCCTTCTCAGAAATTAAAGACTTCTAAATAAATTTGGATATTATTTATATATTGGATATTATTATATTATTAAATTTTTATTCTAAGAGAATTATAATTTTTCTGTCCAACTCTTCTGTTAGATGTTCAAGTACTGTTCACAGCGATATTTCGTGGGTGGGCCTTGACCGAGTGTTTACTATGGCGGTAGAGGTCCCAGGTTTCGGGTTCGAACACCGATTTGGTGCTGTTTTAATTTATGGTTAAAATGCACTTTAAGCCGTAGGTACCGGTTTTTTAATATGACTGTAAGAACGTCACGGCCAGTCAAACTTCACCTACAGGTGCTCCATCACAACAGAAACTACCTCCTTTTCCCTCCATCCATGAGTATGGAACTCATCCGGATGTTTTTCAGCAGCAGGACACTGAGGATTAGTCACATATTTCATGGCTGACTCGTGATCCTGTGGTATGAGTGCAGTTAACGTGAAAGGGGACTTCAGCTCACGTTGGGGTTGTACTCACTGTTTTTAGGATTAAGGAGACTCGTTGACTACAACAACATATGTAAATCGTTTCGCATCAGTTAGGCTACTTAGGAGACTGTTATTTTAATTGATTTCAATTTAAATTTCCCGGGCATAGGGTATTTCATTTTTTTTTCTTTTTTAGGTTGTTGGCACTATCCTGTGAATTTGACGTCAAAATATTCATTAGTGCTTGAGTTACGCTCGTACATTTGATGAGACCTTGACAGTGATTTCGACGCTTTTTGAAATGTCTTAAAATCATTGAGGAAAGAACTTGCATTCCATTTTGTTTGCGGGAACGTATAGAATGTTGCGGAAGGCATTCGGTGAGCATTCCTATATCGAAAGAAATGTTTGAAGTGCTAAAAACAGTTCAAAAGAAGGCTTGAAAGAGCCCCTCTGGTCGACCACCAACCTCAAGCGTTCGGTACCACAGATTTGGGTTCTTGTCCTGTCGGGAGTTTATGGCAAAAAAAAAAAGTTTATAGAAATTTTACACCATTTTTTTTTTTTAATTTATATAAAAAAAACATCTTTTATCATACGTCTGATTTTTTTCTTTTAATTTGAGTGAAAAAGCAGACGCCACCCCAATTCATTTCATCCCTGACAATGGACCTACACGCACCACCCAAATTTATTTCCGTGCCGATGAAGCTCATGAGCAAATCCGTCCGAAATTGTTTTTGGTCAGCAGCGATATAACGCGAAAGCTAATATCTGTCACACCGCCCGTGGAGAACATGACAGCGGGACACTGGCCACCCCTGGGCCCCCTCCTCCTCCCTCCCCCCGCATACATGCAAAGCACAAACACTTCTGGAGTCTAAGAATAAATTGACTCGAAGTATTCCATAGCTGCAAATTGGTTCCATGGGATCTGATAGCAAAAGTAATTTTGAAGAGGGTTTTAAAAATGAGTTGATGAAACATTTTATCCAGAATGAAACACATTTTGAAAATTCTCAACTTGCTTTTGTTGAATGTATCCGAGTACATTTGATGATTCTTGCCATAATAACAGAATGTAACCTTAAAAATATGAAAACACCTTAAAAATATATATGTAACCTTAAAAACCTACAATTATAAACCTATAATATGTAACCTTAAAAATATGAAAAAAAGTTTTTAAAATACTTAGTGCTTGCTAATTCTATGAGAATGTAGAAGAGTGTACAGACTTGTAAAAACCACTGGTAGCCCAATATATATATATATATATATATATAGAGATAGAGAGAGAGAGAGATAGATAGATATATACATGATAAAGCGAATGTGTGAATTAAGGGAATGCTATTAAAGGAGTTTCAGTATTTGGTTCAATTTTTTTGTTGTAACTAAGGAAAAATGTCATTTTGATTTGATTGACTTTATTTTGACTTTTCAAATTTTTTTAATGATCCTACCTAAATTGGTTATTTACAAATATGTGTTTATCCAAATAGGTTTAATATATTATTATAATTTTAATATATTATTCCAACACAACCAGGTCTACTTTGTTGGGCCCTATTTTAAAATAGGCTCAAAAAATAGTAATAATTAGTAATAGAATAATAATAATTTAAATAAGAGTTACATTCTCATAGAACTGACAGCGGCCTGATGGTCAATTGGCTAGCGCTCGGCCTTTGGTGTTTCAGGTTCCAATCTTTGCGGTGGCATGGAAGTTTGTAAGTGTTTCGGAATCCACGTTAAACTATAGGTTCCAGTCTAATTAGCCTTAAGTTATTAGTCCTGGAGACAGTGGAGTAACAACGAACCATAGAATTAGCAAGCATTACATATTTTAATAACTTTTGAGTTATAGCATATTTTGATTTTTTTTTAAGTATATTTTCTGTTTTTATGGCAGGATCGTCAAATATACTACGATACATGTTTTTGGCAATAAATATCGTAAATAAAAATAACCACGTAGATAAGATATTACATCTAAGTTAGAAGTAATTAACAAATATTCTGATATTCTAGTATTCAATAAAATAAAAAATATTGAATAAAATTTTTGTCGGTTATTCAAATACTTACTGTTTATTAAATTAAAGCTGGCCGATTTTCATGGCAAGAATCATTTGATGTACTGGACATCTAAGAAAAGCATCAGTATATCAGGGTATATCTATCTCTAGTATAGAACATAAATATTGGTACTGAGTTTTTAAACAAAATCGTTTCACTCTACATCACTAAATATTTTTAAAGATGCTATACACTGAAGTGACAAAAGTCATGGGATACCTCTTAATATCGTGTCGGCCCTCCTTTCGCCCGGCGAAGTGCAGCAACTCGACGTGGAATGGACTCAACAAGTCGTTGGAAGTCTTCTGCAGGAATATTGGAGCCATGCTGTCTCGATAGACGTCCATAATTAAAAGCGCTGATGGTGAATTTTGGGCACGAACAGACCTCTCGATGATGTCCCTTAAATGCTCATTGTCGGGATCTAGGTGGCCAGATCATTCGTTGGAATTGTCCAGAATGTTCTTCAAACCAATCGCGAACAGTTGTTGACATGGCGCATTGTCATCCATAAAATCCCATCGTTGTTTGGGTACATGAAGTCCATGAATGGCTGCAAGTGATCTCCAAGTAGCTGAACATAAGCATTTCCAGTCAATGTTCGGTCCAGTCGCACCAGAGGACCAAGTCCATGCCATGAAAAACAGCCCACACCATTACGGAGCCATCCAGCTTGAACAGTGCCTTGCTGACAGTTTGAGTCCATGGCTTCGTGGGGTCTCGCCACACTCGGGTACCATCAGCTCTTACCAACTGAAATCGTGACTCATCGGACCAGGCCACGGTTTTCCATTCATCTAGGGACCAACCGATATGCTCACGTGCCCACGAGAGTCGCTGCAAGCGATTTCGTTCTGTCAGTAAAGGCACTCGAGTCGGTCTTCTGCTGGAATAGCCCAAGAAAGCCAAATTTCTCCGCACAGTTCTAACAGACAAGTCCCTTGTACGTCCACATTGATTTTTGCGGTTATTTGACGCAGTGTTGCTTGTCTATTAGAATTTACGACTCTTTGCAGACATCGCCGGTCTCGGTCGTTAAGTGCAGGCGGTCAACCACTGCGCTGTCCATGGTGGGATGTTATGCCTGAAATTTCATACTCTCGGCACACTCTTGACAGAGTGGATCTCGGAATGTTGAATTCTAACGATCGAAATGGCATGACCCATGCGTCTAGCTCCAACTAACATTCCGCGTTCAAAGTCTGTTAATTCCCGTCGTGCGGTCGTCATCACGTCAAAACCTCTTCACATGAATAACTTGAACAGAAATGAAAGCTCTGCGAAAGCACTGCGCATTTATACCTGTTCTACGCGATGCTACTGCCATCTAAAAATTTTTGCATATTGCTATCCCATGACTTTTGTCACTTCAGTGTAAATATATTTAAAATGTGGGATCAAATCATGTTTTTTAATGATTTTAATGTTGTTCGTATAATAACAATGAGTTCCTTTTTGACTAGAAATAAACGTCTCAATCACAAGAATATGCAGCCTTGTTTGCAAAAGGGCTGAGATTCAAATATTCTGATGGTGTCCTTTGCAATCACTACTTTCAAAAATGACGATATTAGATGGTAGTTTTGACAATGTTTATAAACTTGTTGGATTGGCAATCAGGCTATCTGATGGAAGTTTAGGACGGGTTTTTTTTTTCCCTGATATCACGCTCATATACAGGCAATCCTACCACTCTCACCAGGCAGAACACTGTCTCCATTGCTCGTACGGGCATTGATGATAGTATACACAAGTGGAACATAATATTTAATTAAGTACAACAAAAAATTAATTTAACCAATGGTTTTCGAAGGGGCCTGATGGCCGAGTGATTAGTTCTCTGGCAGTCTAAGCCACAGGTTTCGGGTTCAGTACCGGTGGTGTCATGGATGTTTGTAGTGGTTCGGAATCAACTTTAAAATGTAGGCCCCGCTCTAATACGACTATTGAGCGTAGGGATGAGAACCTTACCCAGTAAAAGAAAACATCTCCTACCTCTAAATCTACCAGTAGACAGACGGCCTTGGCCCACCATGGGGCTGATGCGACAACGACTAAGAATGGTTCTCACGCTAACAAACAATTATAAGAATAGAGTGTTATGTTTAATATTCAAATTCATTTAAACATAAAAATATGTGAAAAATTACAAATGTCGGCATTATTTATAAGAAATTTCAGAATTATTAATAATTGCGTTGTTATCGGCTGTAAAGATTGTATGCCAGAAACATCAGGAATATTCTCCACAAGTTTTAAGTTCTCGCTTTAAAAGAATTCCACACTTCAAAGCATTCAAGAATAAACCTATCACAAAGATATTTAGTTATACATTAAAATTAATCGCATAAAATGTCGACATTACTAGGACATTTAGTTTAATAAATTAGAAAAATGTATGCAGAGAGTGGAAATATTTTCTCTGGTCGTGGCCCAAAGGAAAAGAGCAGAACCACTGGTAGAAATTATAGTTGCGTTGAAAATGTTGCAATTGTGCAATTTAAAATCCTGATTGCCATTTTATAAGACAATTTGTACATGATCTTTTGACCTTTCAATGCCAGGAATGAACTTTTACAAAAGGAAACTCCAGAAAGTAGCTAAGGCGACACAAACATTACTTCCGATTTCACTCCCTGATTGGCTATCAAATCTCCCTGAGCGAAAATCGTGATTGCAGAATCAGAAATTCCCGTAAAGCATTCCTTACTAATTCCCCATAAACTTGATCAACGGAAAGCTGGAATGGGAAATCCTAATAAAAGACCTTGCTCCATAAAACATGATATCTCTAATGGAAACACAATGGAACGTTTGCGCTGCTGGAATTTTCTGTTCTTTAATTTCTGGTATTTCAATTGCTTTTCGGAACAGTTCACAAATTTTAGTTTAGGGCAGCACTTAAATCCATGCCTTGCTTCTTAAATAATTGAATGACTGGATTGTTCTTCTGTTTCAAAATCTTTCAGAATGAACTTTCCAAAAAATAGTTTTCACTGCCATATTATTTGTTAGATTGCTAGTGGTAATTTTTTAAGTTAGATTGTTAGCGGATTAATTTAGATTGCTATTGGTTAGACTAGATTGGTAATTTTTGAAAACTTGCATAAGGTTAAATGTAGTCAACCTTCAAAAAAATTCCGTGTTAAAAAAAGATGCATTTCTGACAATGAAAATATGTAGATTATATAGAGTATGAAACTAAATGATGTTTTACATGCCAAAATAGAATTGTTACTTTCAAATGTCCGCATTTGAACTGTGGTCACTGGAAAGGCAGATATGCCCATTGCCCATTAGAAAGACAGATGTGAATCTACTACATATATGCCCCTGATTCATTAAGAAGATTCAAAACATGAGATCAGCTAAATTATACTAATTCCCCATAAACTTGATCAAGGAAAAGCTGGAATGGGAAATCCTAATAAAAGACCTTGCTCCATAAAACATGTTATCTCTGATAATGGAAACGATGGAGCGTTTGCGCTGCTGGAATTTTCTGTTCTTCAATTTCTGGTATTTCAAATGCTGTTCAGAACAGCTCTCGAATTTTAGTTTAGGGCAGCACTTAAATCCATGCCTTTGCTTCTTAAATAATTGAATGATGGGAGTGTTCTCCTGTTTCAAAATCTTTCAGAATCCACAGAATAAACTTTCTAGAAATAGTTTTCACTGTAGTATTGTTTGTTAGATTGCAAGTGGTAATTTTTTTAGTTAGATTGCTAGTGGATTAATTTGGATTGCTACTGGTTAGGCTAGATTGGTGATTTTTAGAAAACTTGTATAAGGTTAAATGTAGTTAACCTTGAAAAAATTATGTGTTAAAAAAGATCATTTCTGATAATGAAAATATGTAAATTATATAGAGTATGCAACTAAATGATGTTTTACATGCCAACATACAGTTGTTGCTTTCAAATGTCCACATTTGAACAGTGGTCACTGGAAAGGCAGATATGTTCATTGCCCATTAGAAAGGCAGATATGAAGTAGATTCATTAAAAGAAGCAAAACATGAGATCAGCTAAATTTTACTTACAGCATGCAATTACAAATTGAATTGACCACTAAATTTGATTAATCCTCCAATCTTCTCTTCGAATCTAACGGAGAATCTTTTTAACATTATGTATTCTCAATTTGTAATGAATACACCAACGGACAGCATCAGGCTGGAGGTATCCTGCTGTATCCTGGATATATCCTGCTCGTCAAACCTAATAAAAAAAGTTTTCGGACACAAAATGCATTGTGTCTATCCTCAGTGAAACATGAAACCCTTTGGTTTGCTTCACTTTTGATCTGCCTGGCATTTGATCCTGTGGTCATTCACTATTGGAACGATAGATACGTGGAATATTTCTCACCAGGAGGCAACAAATAGGACAATTAAACTATACCAGCATTTCACAATCACAACTTGAATTGACAGGCAACAGTAGATATAAAATAAATTCATCTCTAGAAGGCACAATATAATAAAAGGTCAACTAATCTATATCTATATTATACATTCGAAATTTGAAGTGAACACCACTATGAAGTGCATTAGGGGGTGAATTTATCCTTGAGCATTATAAGGAAAATTTCCGAAAACATATTTATAGTGTTCATCTGCTACATAAACATGGAAATGTTTGTTTGCCTTTGAATTGAGCTTCGCCTTTCGGATGCTCAATTTTCTATGCAACTCTCCATATCCACATTGCAAAAATAAGAACTATCAGAAACTTATCTACAAACCTATCTAATTTGTTTAAGTTTTAACTACTGCTAATCATTATTTAAATTTAATTTATCATTTTTCTAAATAGCTGAAAATTTTCATATAGATATTTAGTAATGTACTTTTATCATAATTGTAAAGAATTTGTGATTCATAAAAAAAGAAAATAATAATATAAATAAATTATTTGTGACTTGATGAAAATTTCAGTCAATAACATACTATTTCCATTTCAAATAAAAATAACATTTGTTTAAAAGACAAAAATGTATAAGATCAATTTTTTTTTATTGATTTTATACATGTATGTACATTTTCCAGCAGTTATGATTCATTTGTAAGCAATTTTGATATTACGATATAAGTAGCATCGTACACTCAGTACGATAAAAGTTGTTAGTACACCCTGTGTATAGAACGATACCACTTGGGAGGTCAGCTGAGGAATTTTTACATTTCACTAATTAAAATGATTACCATTTTGTCTCCAGATCATAAGAAAAGCACAAAGTCCTATCCCAATCATAGTTTGATTGAAATTCTTAGGGTTATTTAAATAAAGATTATTAAATTAAATTTAGAACATAAAACGATTATTAATTTGAAATCTTAAGATTATCAAACTTGCCAAACTTTTAGCTTGTGCTTTTGCTCAACATTTGAAAAATGACTTGGTGAAAGCGAAATAACATTTATTATTATTGACATTTTTATTTTATTTTAGTATTAACATTTATTATTATTATGAACATTAATATTTTATTTTTTAATATTAACATTATAACGTTATTATTTTATTAACATTATTATACTTTTATAACAGAATATTTTTAAAATTTCAAGGTCAGGTTTCATAATAATAAATAGTGTCAATTATAACTAACAGCATCGAAAACGTAAAAAGCTTGGATTTGCTGAAAGGTTATTGCGTAACATTACAAGAAAAGTTTCTACGTAGCATTACAATCTTTAAACATTCATCTCAGACTTTATTAATATTTTTATAAAATAAGAAAAATAATTCAGTATTTTTTCTTCAAGAATTACAAAATATAAAATATATTAGTATTAAAAAATACAAATATATATATATACATGTGTGTGTGTGTGTCTTTAATTGAAAAAAGTCATGGGATAGCAATATGCAAATGTACAGATGGCAGTAGCATTGTACAATAAACGCATAAATGGACAGTGTGTTGTCAGGGTTACCATTTCTATTCATGTAAAGTTTTTTTCTCATGTGATTATAGCCATACGATAGGAACTAACATTCTCAGAAAGCGAAAATGCTAATTTGAGATTGAAGAACGGGGGGCATTATATATCTGTATTTATATAAAAATTCAACATTTCTCAAACCACAGTGTCAACATTATGCTGAGATTATATAATTTCAGATATTATTTCTCACTGAGATCAGTGCCATGTGCATAGAGTAATCAGTATTAGTAAATATACAACCCTGCGTCAAACAACAGCAATGTCCGAAAGGCATGTCGGTCAGAATAGTGAAGAAAAATTTGTTGTTGATGAAATATGACAACAGAAGACTGACTCGAGGGCTTTTACTAACAACATGCTCCTTCAGCTCCTCTGCTGGGCTAGTAAACATATCGGTTGGACTCTAAATGACAGCAGAAACGTTACTTGGTCAGATGAATCACGATTACGGTTGTTAAGGCTGATAGTAAAGTTCGAGTGAGGCGGAAACCCCACAAGGCCATGGACCCAAGTGTCAACAAGATACTGTGGCAAGCTAGTAGTGGCTCCATAATGGTGTGGACTCTGTTTACACGGATTTAGTTCTCTGGTAACGCTGAAATCACTGACTGGAAATCAATATGTTCATCTACTTGCCACCATTTAATTTGTAGCATCAGACTTCATGTACTTAAACAAAGTTAGAATTTTCCAGAAGGACAATGCGTCATGTCACCAGAACCAAATCGTGTGTGATTTATTTGAGGAACATTCTGAGCAGTTCCAGTGAATGGTTTAATCGCACAGATCGCCAGACATGAATTTCAACATATATAGGATCGAACATAGAAACTCATGTTTGTGAAAATTGCAACACCATGAAGGAATCGTCATAATTGAATGAAATTTAACACACAGTTGAGTGGTAGTGGTACAAATAAATGATTAAATGTTCAAAGCAAACAAACAATAACAAGAGATCGGAATCAGTATTTTGTGTACCACCACGCGCCGCAATAAGTGCTGCTACACGACGTGGCATGGTGTCAAACAAATTTTGAATGCCTGCCTGAGGAAGAGAGCATTCCATATTGTTTGTATGCGCGCCCAAAGTTCGTCTGCAGAAGCAACAGGACGAGGATCACGAGCGAGACGCCGACCGACAAAATCCCACACATGTTCAATCGGCGACATATCCGGGGAATACGCAGGCCAAGGAAGAAACTGTACCTGCCGCGTTGCAAAGAAGGATTGAACAGTCCTAGCGATATGAGGACGGGCATTGTCCTGTTGAAATACAGCGCCTGGCAAGCTTTTTGAAGGAAGGGAACAGCTTGGGGCTGTAGAACTTCACTGATGTACCGGTTGCTGTTTAGATTGCCCAAAATTCTTAGCAATTGAGATCGTGCATGATATGCTATGGCAACCCAGACCATAACTCCGGGTGTTCGTCCACTGTGGCGTTCGATAATGCACTCCAGAAGGTGGCGTTCACCGGAATAGCGTCTGACACGAATGCGATCATCATGTTACCACAAATTAAAGCGGGATTCGTCAGAAAACACCACATGCTGCCAATCAGCACGCCAGTCTCTATGCTGAGCGGCCCATTGTAGCCACAGGCGGCGATGGTTTAGCGAGAGGGATCCTGTATAAAGGAGTCCTTGCGCGCAGTCCACGCTGCAGCAGACGTCTACGAATTGATGAAGCACACAATGAAACACCTGTAGCTATTGACCACTGTGCTGCCAATTGTCTAGAGGAAGCTGTACGGTCCGTCAGCGCCATGCGGACCAGGTGTCTATCATCGCGAGCTGACGTCACATTTCGGGGTCAACACCCGGATTTCCGAGTTCTCCAACACTCGTCCGTCCACTGCTTCCAAAGACGTATCACTGTGCTACTGTTACGCTGCACAAGAGCGGCTACTGCACGATAAGACAATCCAGCTTCACGAAGGTCGATGACTCACCCCCGTTCAAACTCTGTAAGTTGTTCAAATCTCGCTCTCTTTCGTCGAAGAGGCATAAGTAACGATTGAGCTAACGTTTGCCACTAGCAGATAACCACCGATAACCATACACGCCTCGCTACAGCCGTCTATTTATTCGGATCTATCCGCCGTTCAGAAGGCGCTGCTGAGCATACGTATGCGCTACGGATTTGAAATTCTAATCATTTGCATATCATGCGCTAATTTGCATTTTCTGAAAATTTCAGCTCACTCGCGTAAGCCCCTTCATGGTGTTGCAATTTTCACAAACATGAATTTACATATCGAACATCGAGCATATCGAACATATACATACCGAACGTCGAACTTGGACTTATATGGGGATATATATGGGATTTCGATGAAGTGCCTTGGAATATATATGAGACTTGATTAAAATATCATACTGGCAACAATTCCGCAATTATTGACTGGCAGCATGGCTGCATATTTCTTTCAATGATTTGTTGAGTCAACGCCATGTCGAATTGTTGCATTTCAAAGGGAAGTAGGAAGTCCCATACAATATTAAGAGTCATCACATAACATTTGATATTTCAGTGTATAAGATGGATAGATGTCTCTATGTTCCAACGTAATTTAAAAACTAACTGTAACACATAATAATTCAGATTTTTTTTTCTGCGAAACTTTTTTTTTTTCATAGCTTCGTAGCCAAAAAATTACGAAAAGTTGTTACTAATTATTTTTAATTAAGCAAAAATCTTTTTTTTAATTGTCATCAGACTTTTCCACCATCAGAAGGTGCCAGTTTAAAAAACTGACTGGCACCATTAGTTAAGTTATTGTGAAAAAACTATTAAAGTAAAAAAAAAAAAAATTTATAGTATTAGTTTCCTAATTTATTTTTCAAACTAAAACTGCTACATTTTTTTTTTTTAAATATATGCTAAGAGATTAATGGTGGGGAAAAAATATTGCTATTTCTTGGTAAGAGTGATTATTTTATTTGGTTAATTTATATTATTTAAAGTCGGTTATTAAAATCTCCAACCTTCAATTCTGTGGAAATATTTTTCTTTATAAAATTTACTGAAATAAATAATTTTATTATTAAATAAAAATTGCCATCAAAATTCTAATGTATTTCAGTGCAAGCTATTAGCAGCATTCAATGATTCCAATCTTGGACTTGTTTATAATGAGCTATGATGAAACCATTGTTTACCCATTCGTGATGTTTGGTTAAAATCTCATTACAGCTGCTACTCAAAGTCTTATGACATCTGTTATCAATTATTTATTGTTTCACATAAATTGTTTAGAAATCTCTACCTGGCTCTGTTTGTTGCTTTCGTCTAGTTTTACTCAATGACTGCTCAAGTATCTAGGCCCTACCACACCCAATTACAATCTAGTAGCCCAACCTGCACACTACAACTGAAATTCAGTAAAACTTAACCAAAGGCTTAACAATATTCCAAAGAATCAAGAAGGAAGGTGCAAAAGGGATGTACAGAGTTTGAAGGCGAAGAAGGTCTTTTAAGGCTACTTGGTTAAACACTGAAGGGTACCTTAATTTGCAAAAAGTTTAAAAATGTAAAAATAATTGGAGATAGAAGTTCCTATAAAAAAATTCATACTTTAATTGAAAATAATGTTTAAATTCATAATTTAAATATTATTTAAAACTATATCATCTTGTTGAATTGTTTAATTAATATTTGTAATAATATAAATATGTTATTTTAACTTAAAAATATATTATGGTAAAATTAACATAATTGTTTTAATTTCATAATTTCTTTCCTTTTTTTTTTTTTTTATTTATTTCTTATCATTATTATTATTATTATTCTGTTGAATATCGTTATTGTAGTTTTAATTGTGTCAATAATTTATCATTACAAAATGAGAACAATTGAATGACGCGATAAAACAAAATATCAATCACTGGATCAAAGGACAGCAAAAACCAGTGCTGCCATCTACATTTATAAATACTAACATATAAATTTGTTTTTTAACTTTACTTTAATTTCTTGAAAATTATAGAATAATTATGGAAATTATTATTTTTAAGGAGTTGCATAGCTTAAACATTATTTATATATTTAAAATTTTTAATTTATGAAAAAAAATGTTTTATCTTAGATTTGAAAAAATTGAATTTATTGATTTTTTGGTGCGGATGTGTGTTGAAGAGGCATATTTTTAAAAATTATAAATTAATTAAATGCAGATAAAACTTCGTTCTTTCATTCCTTCTTTTCTATAATTTGAATCTTTTGATAAAAATTAATACCTCTGCAAATATATATATAAAAAATCTTTTCTCCTAATATTCTCATGGAATTGCATCGTTTTTATTTTTATTTATGTAATTTTAAAATAGTATCTACTTAATGTGATCTTAAAACTCAGAATAATAGTAACTCTTTTTATTTAATTTATCATTGCTGCGCGTTTTTCATTTATTTTAAGATCAGTCTTCATTTATTATCCAAAAGTATAATGTTTCAAAATTATTAATATTATTTGGTTTTACATATTTCTTGAATATTCAGAATAAATCAAAAAACTACTAAATCGGTGGCAACTAGGGAAATATAGTAATATCTGTAAAGTAATAAAATTTAATTATTATGTTTTTTTTTTTTTTTAGTTTTTCCATTTTTTTTCAGATACAAGTTTCTGTTAATGCAACTATGGTTCATATGCTTTCTTCTATGGAATCTCATAAAAATTAATATAAAAATAAAAAAAACCTTTTAAAAATGCATTTGTTGTTAAATACTTAATCCAGAATTTAAATTTTATAACAAAATGATAAAATCAGAAGAATCTACTCAAAGTTCAAAATAAAATCGTGTTTGTTTACGGTTTAATATTAATCATTGAGAAAAATTAGAAATTGTATAATTTGTTATATTAATTAATAGTAGGATAAATAAAAAATTATATTAAAAAAAGAATAAATAATTAGAATACTGCATGTTATATAATATCCTGATATTTTCTAAACATTCAATGTACTTCCTACTTTAATACACAGATGGCGCCACAATAAAAATGTTTAAATTGTAAAGTTTGTTGAATGTTTTATTTCACTCCTGACACGAATATTTTATACATTATTTTTTAAATAAATACAAAAAGGATTTTAAAGAAAATATTTTGTCTTATTATTTTAATGAAGATTAATATACATAATATTTAAAATATCTATCTTTTCATGCTGATTGTTTCTTAAATTGTGATGTCTCATATGTGAATATTTTAAAAATAAACAATAGATTTACGTGATGTTTGAATTTTTCGTATAATCTGAAAATCTGCTGTCTAAAACTTCCTGCCTTTGAAGACTAGAAAAAGTGATCATATGTTAATATTATTGGCTACGTGTTTTTCAGTCACGTGTTTTGGAAAAGAGACTGTTTGTAATAGTGAGATGAGCATCTCTATAGTTGAGCAGTGTGGTGGAAATATTTTAATTGCATGCCAAAAATAGACTAACTTCCTCTTTAAATTACAATGTCGTGTGGTAAAATTATACATATTACAATTTATTCCCCAGTTGGAACCAAATGATGTTACGAAGTGAAAATTCTCTCAAAAAAATCGAGAAGGACCCATAATAATTTTATAATATGCTTTCTTAAAATTAATAAAAAAATCCATCTTTAGTACTGTGTTTCCTAATAATTAGTAAATAAAGTCCATCGCTCTCGACATATAAGTTTGTTTTTCATTCGTCATTAGCACTAAATGAAAAAAAATGAAGTCCCTAAAATTAAAATTTATTTATTCGAAATTTTCTAATTTTTGTAAATTCATCATTTATTTTCTCATTTATTCCTAGCCTGGATGTAGGGCCACTTTCTACTTTGTTGCTTTTTAAATTTATTTTTTTTGTTTATTATTAATCAAGAATTTTAATTATGTTGTCTAACAAGACATTGGTCTTAGATATTCATGAATTTGTTGCATATTTTGCGAATTCTAAAAAAAAAAAAAAAAAAAAAAAAAAAACACGTTCTATTTTAAATTTTTGCTCAAAAACTAACTTGGTAGTTACCAGATATAACTTTTTATAATGTCCAAACTACAATGATCAGCAGGTATTTATCACCCATTAATTTTCTATAACCGACAGTTTTCTTTACCCACAGTAAAAATTCTACAACTATTAAAAATGTTACTACTCCTAAAATAAAACTTGTAAAAATGTTTTTCATTATAAAAATATTAGTGGTAGTAAAAATCCTACTGGTAGTGGTAATACTAGTAAAAATATAATACAACTACTATTAAAATTCAACTAAAGCAGTATTAATATTAATACTATCAGTAATACTTTTCGTAAAAATACTAGTGTAAAAAAATATTATTACACTCCCAATATAATACTACTATAAGTGAAACTACCAAAAAATACTTCTACAAAAATATTACAACTAGTAAATATAACTACTACAAGTAGTAAAAGTACTAAACTTAGCAAAAATACTATTAATAGTAAAATACTACAAATAATACTTCCAGTAATGTTTTACTAGTTAAAATACTACAAGTAAAATCTACTAGTAATAATATAAAAATAATAATATTATTATTCAAAACAATAGTACTAATGCTACTAATAAACCGACAAAAAACTACATTTAATACTACTATTAAATTAATTACTAGAACTAATATTGCTACTATTAATAATAATAATAATAATAATAATAACGACAAAACATTAATATTTAAAAAACGCTAAAGTTTCCTTTATGTCATCACACTAAAGCAGCTGCTTCAAACATAAACAAATTATTATTAAAATAAACATTAAGAAGTGCCATGGCGTCAAACTTATTATTCCGTAATGGTAGTTTACGAATGGAAAAAAGTGTCTCACCTTTAAAGTTAGGAAGAGTCTGATAAATTCGGAGATATTAAAAATAAATTCATAGTATTTCTATAGATCCGGACGACATATTTTAAAAATTGTCCGGTTTCTGACACAATAAAAAAATTGGATGGATGATCAGCCAATGCTAGAAATAGTTTAAAAAATTAAGCAGAACAATTGAATTATGTGCCATTTTTTTTATAAAAGTAAAACAATTTTTCTTTTTCAATTTTTATATCATATTTTTAAAACTATATGTAATATAAAGCTATATTTTTTACATTTTTTTTTTATTGTGTGGGGATCTTCTTTATTAAGGTACGATACAGCTCATAGTAATATGAACTAGTAGTAATATTAACTGTAGTTTTTGGTAGTTGTATTATATTATTAGTTTATCATTATATAATAATATTACTTTTATGCTATTGATAATGCTACTAATATTACTCTAGCAGTCTTATAACTAATATTATTAATTAATACAAGTAGCATAAATATTAAGTAGTATTTTGAATAATAATATTATTATTTTTGTGATATTACTAGTAGATTTTACTTGTAGTATTTTAACTTATAATAATATTACTGGGAGTACTATTTGCTGTAGTATTACTTGTACTAGTGTTACTGGTATTATTTTACTATCAATAATATTTTTGCTATCAAAAATATTTTGCATGGCATAGTACTTTTACTATTTGTAGTAGTTATTTTTACTAGTTGTAATATTTTTTGAAATCAAGATATATTTCACTGCAAGATATCTTATTTCACCTAAATGATCTCTTCTTTACCAGGAATGGGCAAACTACGGCCCGCGGACAACTCCGGGCCCACTAGAATGTTCTATCCGGTCCGCGGATAGAATTTTAATTTGCGGTCCGAGGCAAATTAAAAGAAAAAATATATATTTATATATTATATATCCCTTTCCTTTTCTACTTTGATTAAATATAATTTTTAGTTACAATTTACCAGGAATGGGCGTAGCGCGGGACAACTCCGGCCCACTAGAATGTTCCATCCGGGTCGCGGATAGAATTTTAATTTGCTGGTCCGAGGCAAATTAAAAGAAAATATATATTTATATATTATATATCCCTTTCCTTTTCTACTTTGATTAAATATAATTTTTTAGTTACAATTTACAATTTGGACAACTCCGGCCCACAGAATGTTCCATCCGGTCCGCGGATAGAATTTTAATTTGCCGGTCCGAGGCAAATTAAAAGAAAAATATATATTTATATATTATATATCCTTTTCCTTTTCTACTTTGATTAAATATAATTTTTTTAGTTAATTTACCAGGAATGGGCGTAGCCCGCGGGACAATCTCTAGAATGTTCTATCCCCAAAATTTTAATTTGCCGGTCCGAGGTAAAAGAAAAATATATATTTATATATTATATATCCCTTTCCTTTTTACTTTTGATTAATTATAATTTTTTTAGTTACAATTTTACAAATTATTATAGAAAGTAAGTTTCCTAAATTTAATATCTCACTCCCAAAAAATGAGTGCTATGTTTGCTATATGTGAACAAGTGATTTCAACTATGAACCTTAGAAAGAATTATTTCAGAAGTAGACTGACAGATGAGCATTTAGCCTCGTTCCTTAGAATCAGTACATCTCACTTCGAACCTCAATATAAGAAACTTAAAAATGAAATCTCAATTTCTTTCATCTCATTACCGTATTTAAATTGTAATACTTTTATATTGTTTTCAAAGTTTTAGAAAAATTTATCTTGGCCCGCCAAACTTTTTTTCTTTCGATTTTTGGCCGCGACCGAAAAAGTTTGCCCATCCCTGTTCTACACAATAATATGAAAACCTCTACTACTTCAATAGGCATAATCAGGACATGCATATCTCGAAACAAATTTTCGCTTTTAAAAATTTCAGCAACATTGTTTGTTAGCCTGTGTCAACACGTGGATATACACGTGGCGCCACCAAAATGATATCATCCAAATTTGTCGAAATCGAATTTTGCTGGGGTCTTATCATCACGAAAGCCATAACGAATTCATGACACGGAAGAAGTTACGTACACAAGTATCCCACGAGTCATCTTGGAACTATGGCACAACGACCTTGATTGTGCGCCCTACCGAATTCTTTCCCATCTAAATTTAGGGTTAACAATTAATTGATTGGAGGAGTGTCCTTGCTTGTAATTGATATATGGAAGTATCGCGAAAGAATCTGTTGTGAAATAGTTGTGGGAACTTCCACTCTGGCGACGGGATTTCAGGGTTATTAGAAAAATGTTTTGACTACTACATTTTTGTTGATATAGATGTATTTATTTATTTATAAATTTTTTTTTTTTCGTTGATCTCCAATCTGTTGGCATTTTTTAAGGGTTTTTTTTTTCTTTCTTTTGAGAAGTTTTTTGGAAATAAATTGATAAAAAGATTAAAAGTATTTTGTTTGCACATAAAAAATTGTTTTGAAGCTACCAGGTTTAAGTTTTTTATGTTTAACTCATTATTTACTGGTGGTTTTTTTTTCATGTTTCATTTAATAAAATCAAAGTTCAATCAAATGAATGGAATTTTGTTACATTTATAAACAAACATGACTGCTGTAAATAATAGACCAGTGGTTTTCAAACTTTTCGTAGTCGGGGAGAATTTTTAAAATTCTGCAAATAATTTTAAGCTCACTACACACAAATTTCTGAGAAATATGTAATAATAGTTAAGTCAAATATTACAGAAAAAAATAACGCCATACATAAAATGAAAAGCACCTTAAGTTTATTTACTTGTGATTATGAGACATGTGAGTATGAAGTGTGCTAATGATTTCTTCAATGTTTCGGCGTATATTTTAAACGCAAATTCTCATTTTCTCGTCGATACATTGAAGATTTCCTCTCTTTTTAACACTTCATTCTGATGAGGATAGAAAATCCTAATTCACATAAATATAACGCTGGCAATGGTAGGAAAATTTTCAAACTTTTTTTTTTTAAATATTGACAAACATTCTTCTTTAAAGGTTTTAAGAAACAAATCCTAAAGCTTAATCTTCAATCCATGATCAATGGATATAACTTTACTGTTCTTCTTCTTCAGTTAATGCTATATGATCAATTGAACTAATAACAGACGGCGAAGTCTCAATACATTTTTTAACATTAATATTTGCCATAAATTGAAAATTGCATGGACTATAACACTTATAGTTGCCATAAAAGTACTGCTCGTAAAAGTATGTTTCTCGAAAAATTGCATGCGGCGCCTTTTGCATGATTAAACAAGTAATATAAAAAAAAAAAAAATTTTAAGTCCATTCTACTTTTTTCACTTTATTGCAGAAAGTCCTTTATAAATAATTTTCGTTCATTTTTTTAAGTTTATCTGGCGCCATCTATTGGTAGATATATGCAATTTAAATTTAAAAAATAAAATTAATTAATTACTTTAATTACTGAATTAATATTTGAAAAAACTGTATTAACATCCAGTGTCATCCACTACAAGTTCAAAAAAAAATATATTTGAACTGGAGTGGATGAATAAAAAGTGTTTTATTAATGATTGAAAATTTGAACAAGATATATATAGGGAGTGTGTGAGCTAATAGAAGGAATTGAAAAAGAAGAAAAAATCAATCGAAAAGATTAGTCGTTTATAGTGGAAACTTTCTTTGAACCGAAAACTGACAAGAAAAGAAGTAACTATATATATATATTTTATCTGGTCACATATTTCTCTGGAATACCATCAAAAGCGCACCTGGTCTTCTAGGTAGCACCTTTTGAGAACCACTGTACTAGAGCAATGGTTCTTCAAGTTCTTCAATCTTTTTTGAAGTCGCAATGCATTTAAAAACCTACAAATAATTGCAGGCGCACTATATAAATTTCTGAGATATAAGCATCTGCTACTAATGCCTAATAGTTTTATATTCAGATGGTCAAACTACACATTTTACTACTTACATACAGACGGCTGCAACACGTGGCTCTCCTAGCAATCAATCATGAAAGTTACAGCTTCTAGTTTCTCAGAAACATTTTATTATTATTATTATTATTATTATTTTTATTATTATTATTATTATTATTATCATTATTATTATCATTATTATTATTATTATTATTATTATTATTATTATTATTATTATTATTATTATTATTATTATTATTATTATTATTATTATCATTATTATTATTATTATTGCGGTTTGACAAACTTTTTAAATGAGTAAAAAAGAAAAAGAAGATGAAAGCTATCTCTTTGAATGGTGAAATTGTCACACAAGAATAAATAAACTTAAAAAGTACTTTTCATTTATTTTTTATCGCCTTATTTTTTTCTTTTTGACGTCAATATTATAACATATTTCTCAGAATTTTGTATATAATGTACCTATAATTATGTGTACGCTTTTAAATGCTCTCCGAAATCAACAATTTTGAGAGCATTCCATCTATGTTGTAATAAAAACATCTATGTTAAAATCATGCTTCTATGTTTAAATATCTTTATACAATCGCTGATTAAATAAAATTCCTTCAAATACATTTAAAATCAGCTGACCTGTTGCTATCAAACTTGTCATACTTTAATTAATATAATAAAAATATTGAATGTGTGCTATTCAGTCTCAGCAATTATGTCATTCAATGCTAGAAAACAATGCTGAAGGGTTTTTTTTTTTTATTTATTTATTTATTTATTTATTTATTTATTATCAAGTTTAGATTATTAAAAGCTGTAAAACTGGGTAAGATCTGCAAAAAAATTAAACTTTGAATTTATCAAATGAATACAGAATTTAAAAAAAAAAAAAAAATCTATATTTTTAACAGAAGAATTTAATTTACGAAAAATTAATAAATTCTAATTTAAGAACTAATTAAATACAGTTATTATTATGACTTTTGCAATATTTTATTATTTAAGATAGGATGGTGTGAAAATCAAATAAAATTATTAACTTGACTTGAATTATTTAATTACTTGAGTCATTCAATGTTTCATTCTTTATCAAATTATTTATTTCTTTACAAAAAAGGCTGAAATTTATTTTATTATTTATTATTATTTTAATTTCGTTCTACTTAATAAAATTTAATATGACTGTTAAAAATCTATAACGCTACGGGATACTTATATCATTCCATTAAAATAAATAAAAACAATATTTATCTAAATATAGACGCAGGAAATATTACATAAATTATATTATAATTGTATGTTAATAGGTATATATTATTATCTAAAAAAAAAAAAAAATTAGGTACTATTTAACCTATCACTAATTTAAAATCTATACTTTTTATTTTTATTTTAATATTCACTGTTCAATTTAATAAGATACAAATATTTACTCTTTACCAAATAAATTAAAATAAAAGTTCCATGTCAATTCTCTAATAATAATAATTACAAGTTGATTTGTGGTGCCATCTATTATGTTTCCTTGAAAACAATTTGAAAAAGTAAATATGTAGTTGGAAATTTGCTAAATATTCAGCGTTCTAATATCGAATGGTGTCTAGTCAAAATTCCTGATATTCAAAAACATTATCATGTAAAATTAAAAATAAAAAATTCTATTATCAAAAATATTGCACTCTGAAATTTTTTAAGGTGAAAATGGTTATCTTTATTTAATTATTTGTTAGTCGTTTTATATCGAAATGAATTCATAAAATAATAGGTAAAATATTCGAAAAGCTGTAAAATCAATTTTTTATTTTACTGGAATTTAAGTGGGTTTTAATTACACATATATTATTCATCAAACATCATTGCAAATTTCCTAAATAACTAAATAAATTTCTTTAGAAGAAATTTTTAAATCCCAATGCAATTTTATTTGTATTCAATAAAATTTTAATTTTCCATTTTTTGGTTTATTTGTAGTGCATAGGTTAATATAACAATCATATTTGCAAAATAAAAAAATTTTAAGTTTTTCAAAATTATGTTTATTTTTTTTATTATTAACAAAATGAATCATTGTTTTTAAAAATATTATTTTTGTATAATGTTATTATATACAATTTTCTTAAAATGTAAAATTGCTTTTGATTAATCGCGTCAAAGTAAAGGTTATTATTGAAAGGAATATAATTTCCATTTATTGATTAAAAAGTAGTAGCTGTTAATATAAAAAAGCTTCAATCTTTAATTAAATAAATTTCAAATTAAATTTTTTTTCGGGTAACAGTCAATATTAAACCAAACGAAACCACATTTTATGAAAGGGACTTTTCTTCTTAATTTCTGACAGATTTAAGTGATGAATGAAAAACACTAATAATAATAATGACCAATGAAAAAAATTTCAAACTATTTTTAATAATGAAAAAATTGAGACAATAATATTGTTCAAATTTTGTTTTTCAATTTTTTTTTTTTTTTTTTATTGTTTTCTACAATGGTTCAACAGAATGAAATGAAAATTTTAAAATGCTATATACATGCTAATGCTAATGCTAAATGAATGCTATGAAACTATAAATATGTAATCATCAAACAATTTTGAATTTTTTTTTGATATAGTTATAATTTAATTATGTTAATGATCATGTTTTTTGTTTATTATGATGATAATAAGCGTATATGAGAATGATGCTGTTTATTTGATGATTGGTTTTTACTTCCGTTTCAAAATTTATGTAAAATTATCTTTTATATAAATAGTAAAACATGTTTTGTAAATCTATCGTTATAAAAAAATTAAAATTATCTTAATTCCTTGAAATTGTTGTTTGAAATAAATTTGAGTTAAAATAATTCACGACGTTTAAAGTCAAAATAAATCATCCTTTTATAATTAATAACGATTTTATTTTTATAATTAGAATAAAATATTCTGATAAAAATTTTAAAAAATTATTACATTGAAAGTATTGTCTTACAGAATCAACATTTTAAATATAAAAGGAATGAAATTTCTCAGTGTTTCTCAATATTGATCTCAGTTTTAATATTAACTTATATTAGTCCCTAAAAAATGGTGACATTTCACCTCAAATGTTACTATTTATTTATTTTTTTACAGTTCTATACATAAAATACTTTACAAAAATTGTGATATATTATTATTTTTTTTATTTTGAGATAAAATATTTAATTTAAATGGAAAACAACAAAAGTAATTTTAACTGCGAGGTGATAAAAATTAATTTTGATTATATACTGCATTTTTGCTCAGTAGTAATATATAAAATCTATCAAATCATATTGGATTTAATTAGCAATATGAAAATATCTTTACTAATTGAGAACTAATTAATATAAAGTAATTAAGGTCCCCGTTAAAGTTGAAATGAAATAAAAAAAAATGTACTGAATTAAAATTAAACAAATTCTGAGGTTATTTTTCATTTATTCTCTTCGTCATCATAGGCACCTCAAAAACAGCATTATTTGATTAAACAAATCATTAATTAATTTTTCTTTTCACAAAATGGATCAATATCATTTTTAAAAAAACCTATATTGCGTAAATTTGTAGCTCAACTCAATCCAAGATTATTTTACTAAACAAACCATTAAATAATTTCTCTTTTCACAAAAATGGATCAATATCATTTTCAAAAAATCTGTATTGCTTGAATTTATTGCTCAGATCAATCCAAGATTATTTGACTAAACAAACCATTAAATAATTTCTCTTTTCACAAAATGGATCAATATCATTTTCAAAAATCTGTATTGCTTGAATTTATTGCTCAGATCAATCCAAGATAATTTGACTAAACAAACCATTAAATAATTTCTCTTTTCACAAAATGGATCAATATCATTTTCAAAAAATCTGTATTGCTTGAATTTATTGTTTAGATCAATCCAAGATTATTTGACTAAACAAACCATTAAATAATTTCTCTTTTCACAAAATGGATCAATATCATTTTCAAAAATCTGTATTGCTTGAATTTATTGCTCAGATCAATCCAAGATTATTTGACTAAACAAACCATTAAATAATTTCTCTTTTCACAAAATGGATCAATATCATTTTCAAAAAATCTGTATTGCTTGAATTTATTGCTCAGATCAACAAGATTATTTGACTATACAAACCATTAAATAATTTCTCTTTTCACAAAATGGATCAATATCATTTTCAAAAAATCTGTATTGCTTGAATTTATTGTTTAGATCAATCCAAGATTATTTGACTAAACAAACCATTAAATAATTTCTCTTTTCACAAAATGGATCAATATCATTTTCAAAAAATCTGTAATGCTTGAATTTATTGTTTAGATCAATCCAAGATTATTTGTCTAAACAAACCATTAAATAATTTCTCTTTTCACAAAAATGGATCAATATCATTTTCAAAAATCTGTATTGCTTGAATTTATTGCTCAGATCAATCAAAGATTATTTGACTAAACAAACCATTAAATAATTTTTCTATTCACAAAATGGATCAATATCATTAAAAAAAAAAAAATCTTACTAGTGAGCCCAAAAGTTAAGACCAATTATTTTTTTTTTTCAAAAATTCTTTATTTATTCTTCCCAAATTTATTTCATTGCCTTCAAAGTAATCCCCTCCGGACACAATGCACTTATGCCAACTTTTTTTCAATCCTCAATGCATGATAAAAAAAAGTGATCGGCAGGATGGCTTTCAAAGCGCTCTCCGATTCATGTTGAATCTCTTCAATCGACTCAAAACAGTGTCCCCGGAGTGGGTTTTGAGTTTAGGGAATAGCCAAAAGTCGCATGGTGTGAATACGGAAGTTGTGGAACGATATGGGTTTCATTTTTCGTGAAAAGTCACGAAGAATCAATGCAATGTGAGCTGGCGCATTCAGTGCTTTCGGTACCAATCGAGATTTGATGCGTTTGAGGCCCAAAATGGAATTGACCGACCCTTTTGAAATTCAAACATCCTCAGCAAGGTCTCTAATTGAAAATCGACGGTTTCCAAGCAGCAAAACTTTAATTTTTGGGCGTGACTTTCGTCGGTTGAGGTTGGGGGTCGACCCGAGGGCTCTTCGTCTTCAACGCCTTTTTTGCCTTCTTTGAACTGTATATACCACTTGCAAACATTTCTTTCCGATATAGGAATGCTCACCGAATGCCTTGTGCAACATTCTAAACGTTTCCGCAAACAAAATTTAATGCAAGTTCTTTGGTCAATTAATTCAGACATTTCGAATATCGCCGGAATCAGTTTTATCGTAACTCAAACACTAATGAATATTTTAACGTCAAATTTCACACAGATGTCAAGGACAGTGCCTTCAACTTGAAAAAGAAAAAAATTGAAATTCCATAAGCCCGGGAATTTTAAATTGAAAATTAATCTTACTTTTGGACACTGTAGTATTGCTTGAATTTGTGGCTGAACTCAATCCAAGATTCACAAGACTTTGACAATAGAAAAATATTTATTATTTGAAATCAAAATAATTTTATAGTGGAATCTCAAATGCCAGCAGCTGAAAAATGCTTTTACAGTCAACTAAATAACATATGCAATTAAAAAACAACACCTGCCCCAAATAATGCAGACAGATTACATAAATGTGGCAGACGCTCGTGATGCAATGCTTTCTTCGCGTGAATATTTCGACAAAGTTAACAAGATATACTCGTAAGTTTGACGTGCAATAACAGTTAAAAATTAAGCTCTAAAAATACAGTTAAACAAACAAAACTGATTCTACTTGTTTGATTAACATACTTCCTTGGTTTTAAGATTTAATTTCATTCTAAAGTGACGCAATTATTTTTTCGCAGAAATTAATTCAAAAATAGTATAATTGAAGTATTCAACAAAAAATATTAGTAGAAACTTTTTTTATTGATTTTATTTTTTAGAATTAAAGTAATAATTAAGAGTTAAAATAATTAGAAGTTAGATAAATAATGATTAATGAACTAATTGGCATAGCTTTGAGTATATAGTTTTATTTTCAATTTTTTATAAGGAAGACAATTGTTGACAATAATGTGTGATATTATGTGTGATGTAATTAATATGTGTTTATGTGTGATGTTGCCATTGTGAATCTTAACTAAGGGCTTGATGGCCGAGTGACTAGCGCTCTGGTACTCGGTGCCACAGGGTTCGAGTTCCGGCGGTGATATGGATGTCTGTAGTTGTTCGGAATTCACTTTAAACCGTAGGTCCCGATCAATATGACTACTGGGTATAGGGCTGACAACCCTACCTCGTATTTTTAAAAAAGAAAACATCTCCTATCTCGAAATCTGCCAGATTGCCTTTAGCCCACCATGCATGGCCTGATGGCCCAATTGGCTAGTGCTTTGGCCTTTGGTACCACAGGCTTCAGATTCGAATCCAGGAAGTGGTATGGGTGCTTATTAGTGGTTCGAATCCACGTTAAACTGTAGGTCCAAGTCTAATTAGCCCAAAGTGTGAACAAAATGACCGTAGAGCGACTAAGCCATCTTATCCCACCATAGGGCTGTTGTGCCAATGAAGAAAAATCTTAATTAAAATTTGCATTTCTCTCTATTATACTTTCTAAAAGAAAAATCTACTACTCTACTAAAAGATACTTTCTAAAAGAAGATTCATTTAAATAAATGCATTTTAGTTATAAAAAAAGCAGTTATCGTTAAATATCTGTAAAAATTACCTCCCTTTTTTTCAAATCCTGCTATTAGTTCACACTCTCCCTATATATATCTTGTTCAAATTTTCAATCGTTCATAAAATACTTTTTATTCATCCACTCAAGTTCAAATACATTTTTTGAACTTGTAGTAGATGTCACTTGATGTTAATACAGTTTTTCAAACATTAATTAATTAATTAAATTTAATTAATTAATTTTAGTTTTTTTAGATTTAAGTTGCATATATCTACCAATAGATGGCGCCAGATAAATTTTAAAAAAAAATGTATGAAAATTATTTATAAAGGACTTTCTGCAACATAGTGTGAAAAAGTAGGAACTGACTTTAAAAAATTTTTTTTTTTTTTATATTACTTGTTTATCTATACAGTAACAATTATGGAATTTGTTTTTACGACGATTTTTGTTTCGACAATTCATTTGTTTTTAATTTTCATATTGAAAGACTGAATGAAATAATTTTTTTTTTTTTTTTTTTAAATTTTATTGCTTGAGAAATAAACGGGGATATATTGTTTTGCAATAGGGTTAAAAGAAATTTATCGCTTTTTTTTTTATGAATATACTTAATAAATTAGAAACGGTGCTAATCGTGCTTCTTTTAAATAAGTCATTCTTCTTTTGTTTATGTCTTGTTCTCCAAAAAGACTCTATTAAAATGATTTCATACCAAACACAAAAACATTTAATTTCACTGGCTTGACAATAGAACGAGTAATAATTCATTTATTCAAATGTTTTTGATGTCAAACAGTATTATTAACGAAATGTGGAACAAAAATCAAGTAATAATCTACATAAAAGTTTCATTATAACACTTTTTGTTTTTTATTTTTTCTTCCGGATTAAGTTCATTATTTAAATCTTCTAGGGTTAACTGGTTCAATCTGTTCCGTAAACTACTCAATGCATAATGACCTACTTTATTGAAATGAAGTCTTTTTTTTTTTTTTCACACACCAACATAAAAGAAAGGTGCTTAATAAGTACAAAATAACAATGCTTTTTAATTCAAAGTTTCTAAATTGCTTTTTGTTTGGTCGAAAGTGAACACTCTTTGTGAAAAAATAATTTATTACATGTCCCATTTCAGGAAAGAAAATTGCATTGACCACTCCCTCTTGTAAGGTAATTTTTCCTAACATTTTTAGTTACAGTTGAAAGCATGTAAATTATATGCAAAACACTTGTGTTTGTAAAGGTTCAATGGACTACAAATATGTATAGTTCGAGATTATCAATTTGGATCTTAATAAAGAATTTAATTTGTTGTATCTAACTTCATCTTGCCACCTTTTATCAATGCATGCTACAGTTTCGTTTAGCGCAGGGGTGGCCAATCCGCATGTGGCCTGCCTACAAAATGAATATTTTTCCAGCAAAGTGAGATTTGTCATACATTTATTCCAAAACTTAACAAAATGCATTTATTTTATAATGGCCAAAGTAGTGAAAACAATATCAGTTAAAAATGCATTATGACGTGCACCCATATATTGCAAAAAAGTTGACTGTCGAAATTGAAAGAGTGAAAAAATAACTAGTAAAATGATTTTAAAATTTTTTACCAAAATAATAACTGATTATATTTCATATTTTTTCATTCCAAAAAATGTTTTTTTAGTGAGTCTAAATCTCAATTTTTCACTCAAAAAAAAATATGGGTCTAAATCTATACGGGGATATAATTTCATATGCGGCCCACGGAGTTATGATGCATTTTCAAAATGACCCGCAAGATCATTTGGGTTGGTCATCCCTGGTTTAACAGTTACTTTAGTAAAAAGAGCTGCCATATGCCTGGAAGGCACAGTGGTAACGTGGCACCTGAAGTGCAGGAATCCAGGCTTCGAATACACTGGTGGTATGCATTGAAGTCACTGCTGTCAGTAACGATGCCTGTAAAGTGTTTCGCACCAATAAACAGGCTTACTCATGGAGTTTTCCGGGGATTTTCCCATATCGCTTCTCTACCTATCGATTAAGATTAAAGTGTAGAGTTTTTCATATATGATATGCAAATAAGGAGCTGTTATTCTCTGTAGGAAAACAATGTGCAATTATTAATGGGTTGTTCATTACATACATAAATAGAATAGCTGACTCACTGATGTTCAATAACAATAAAAACAAATATGAATAAAGAAGTAATTTCGTTAACTACGTATTTGTACTATTTATAAAATTACTTAACTACCATAAAATAGCTGACCATCTGATGTTCAATAATAATAAAAAAAAAACAACTATGCATTAAAGAAGTAATTAAACAAGTGGTTTTACTGACGCTCTGACACCTAGACGAATGCCGTGGCGTTTGTTTACAATATTCAGTAAAATTCAAAAACAAATGGTTAGAATGAGTAACCATCAAAGATTGGATGATGGCATGAGGTGTCCAGTCTTTGGTAGATGGAAAGAAGGGCAATTGCAATTTGATAGAAAAACCCTAATTAGACCTATTTTGGTCTTTGACTCTGAACTTGATTTTGGCAAGGTCTGATGAGGCCCATTTGAGTATATCTGAGAGGAAGATTTTAAGGGCTATTCTTGAGGTGTTAAGGAAAGTGATTGTTGGAGAAGACGATATAAAGCAGAAATATATAAATGCTATAAAGACCCATATATTATAAAAATTTATTAAGTTTAAACTGGGCTGCTCATGTATTTAGAATGAATGATTTAAACCCTGTAAAAAAGACTCGTTTTGGAGAAGCCACAGGGACAAAGAGGAAGAGGATGACCCAGGTTGCGATGGATAGACGCTGTTGAGAAGGATTTTACTTTACTAGGGATTAAGAATTTGAGGACTATTGTCACCCAGAGCAATGTATGGAAATATCTTCAAAGAAAAAAGCCTTGGCTCACTCAGGGCTGTCGTGCTATTGATGATGATGATGATGAATTTGCTAGAAATTGAAATGTGCTCGTATAAAAATTTACAGAAATAGTTTAAGATCCGAATCTGCCATGAGAAATCCTAGACAAGCTCTTCCAAAGCCTTGGTATTTGTCCATTAAAGCGTGTAGTTCAATATCTTCTCAACTCTGGTGATCTTCATGCAGCCACAGGAGCAAGAAAGTCCGCTTTGTATTCCACAGAGAATATCGACTTTGGCACGATATCTTGTAACCAAATGTTTACCTTTTCCGGTGTCCTGGTGGCCATTTTAGTTGAAGACAACGTGTGTCTCCATTGGACCCATTTACTTGTCAAAATGGCAATGGATGGATTGACTAGTCAGATCTCCAAGCTTAACCTGTATAGAACAGCAGTTCTCAAAATAGGATTCACAGTCCTACAGATATTATTACTACAACTCTTTAATGACACAACAACCCCTATGGTGAGCCAAAACCTTCTGTCCACTGGATGATTCAGAAACATAAAATGTTGTTTTCTTTTTATTGGGTTTTTCACGATTTGCTAAAATCTAAAAAAAAATTGTTAATATTAGCATTCTGTCAATTTCATTAAATATCTTTATGTAGAGAAGGTAGGATAGAGTCATATTAATTGCGCCACAATTCAATTTCGATGAATCATTATTTTTATAGTTTATTTTAATTTTAATTGCTTTTAAGTAATAAAGTTTAATTTTTTTTGCAATTAATTTTAAATTTATGTATTTTAAAAGTATATACAAAAAATAATCTAAAACAGCCATTTAAAAAAAATTATAATTCTGTCTTTTTTTTTTTTTTTTTTTTTTTCTAAACATTTCAGGATACTTGAATAAAAAAATGGCATGGAACAAGAAACCATTGAATACGAGCATGTATTAAGAATTTAAAAGAGATCATTTTAATGCAAACAATAAAAATTTATTTTTCTATTATAAAAAAATAAGAAGACAAATAAGTTAAAATAAACTCATTGAAAATACAAAAACTTTTGACTGAGTCCTATTACTATTTCTCTGTTCTTTAAATACCCCTTTGGCCTAATATATCATCATTCATTTTACAAAAAAAAAAACTCTTAAAACAATATAAACCTTTAATAAGGAAACATAGTTTAAATAGAAATACTAAAAAAGTAAAATGAAAATTTTAATCAGTACAGAGCTAAGTTTTCCATAAATGTAAAAGACTTTTTGGAATAGCCCACTCGTCACTATCATCCTACATTGGAGCTTTAGCATTAGCTTTAATTTTATTTTATTAAAGGCCGGAGCTTTCCATAGTTTAAATAAAAATACTAAAAAAAAAGTAAAATGAAAAATTTGATAAGTACAGAACTGAGTTTTCCATAAATGTAAAAGATTTTCGGAATAGCCCACTCGTCACTGCCATCATTTATTGGAGCTTTAGCATCAGCTTTGATTTTATTTTATTAAAGTTCGGAACTTTCAATAACGGTAAAGAATTATAAATATATTACAAAACATTTGATAAATGATATGAAAATAATACAGAATGCAGTGTATTATGTTCTTATAATTTGTTAAAAAAATGCTTGTTTAAATATGAAATATTTAAGATTACATTTATTAAATATTTTTAATTAACCAAAAAACAATATAAGGAATTACTGGAAGAATTCATTAAGTTGTAATATATATACTTTACACTAATTAATTAATTAATAATATTTACTTTACATTAATTAATTAATTAATAATAATTACTTTACATTAATTAATTAATTATTAATATGCTTTACATTAGAAAATAATATCCCATTTGACTGAATTATATTAAATGAGTTAATCATTAATGGAGAAAACAAAAAAAAAAAAATTCTTTTAATTCTACAATCTTCAACGGAAAATGGAAAGTTTAAGTACAAATATCCTGTGAAAGGTCTCTTGGACGCGATCCAAAACAATTATGAATGGAGAATGAAATGAAAAATAAAGAATGGCCATTTTATTTCAGATTTCCGAGGCCATTGTACTACTTCGACGTAACAGCCATCTTACAATATATTATAAATATTCATCTCACGTTAGAAAATTCTAAACACTCTTCTCAAAACTCGTCTTTTTTGTTGATTTCCTGCTTAAGGCAATGGAGCCTTAATAAATGAGTGGCCTCAGAAAGGCAACCATTAATCTTGAATGTTAAGGCTGCTTATTAAGTTGATTGATACATTTTTAAATAAGAAATGTTGACTTTTCTCCCCTTTCACTTTTCAAATGCATTATTTGTTGCTACAGATTTAGTTGATTTTGAATAAAAGTAGCAATGTTACCTCAGGGATAGTTGGAAATTATATACATTTTGCAGATAAAATTATATACGTTTTTTGTAGCTTACCAGGTAAATGACCTTTAATGTTATTAAACTATTTTACAGCATTATTTTAATTATTTATTTATTTGTTTTATTTTTTTTATTTATTTATTTATTATGTTTTTTTCATTATATTTTTTTTTCAGCGCAAAGATCATCGACCAAGTTGTATTTTTGAATTTTACGAATTTTGTAACATTTTGTAGAATTTTTGTAGCACAATTTTACGGCATTATTTTATTCATTTATGCATTAGCATAATTTTTTTCATTATGCTTTTTTTCTGCGCAAAGATCATCGACCACGTTGTATTTTGAATTTTTGACGAACTTTGTAGCACTATTTTACGGCATTATTTTTTTATTTATTTATTTATTTGTTTGTTTGTTTATATTTTATTTATTTTATTTTTATTTATTTTATTTTTTATTTATTTATTATTATTTATTTTTAATTGTGCTTTTTTTTGCCCTGAGCAAAGATCATTGCTCACGTTATAAGGAGATCACCCCATGAGTGGGTTGATCTTGTTTAAATACTATTTCATTTTTTTAACGAATACTGACATCTGATGAAGTAGAAATCTACTTTCTTCTGGTACCATGGAGGATCTTCCTTCCTTTTCATTCATGTTATGCATATCGGCGTAAGCAAAGGAACTCCAGGTTCTAATCAAATTTTGAGCTCGGAAATGAACTTTTCAATGTCAGAACTTCAGAGTGCTAAACATCAATCCATTCCGTGAGCTAAAATATCAATAAACGTTTTCAAATATTTAAAAGACATAATTTTTTTTTTTTCCTCTTTTTCTTATTTCAAAACATTCCGAGTAAATGAAATATTTCTAAGTCATACACGAATTTAAATGTTTCTAAAACACATTTCTCCAAGAAATTTAAATTTCTAAAACACACCATAATTTGAATATTTCTAAACTTTCTCCAAGTAATTTAAATGTTTCTAAAACACGTTTCTCCAATAATTTAAAATATTTTTAAAACATATTTCTCAAGTAATTTAAATGTTTCTAAGCCCCTTTTCTCCAAGTAATTTAAATATTTCTAAAACACATGTCCAAGTAATTTAAATATTTTTAAAACACACACAAACATATTTCTATAAACAAAGCATTTAAATATTAATATATAAATGATTTGTTTATTATAAAAGAAATGAAATTGACTCTTTCATTACTTAATTATGACATAAATTAACATATTGGGGGAAAACCGGCATATATTCTAAAACAATAAAAATTTTGTACTTTTTAATTATCGAGTAATTAAGTAGATCTTACTTATTTGTTTAATAATTAGATTATTTGTCGAATTTAAAGATTTATCCGTCACATTTTATCCCACATTTTTTTCATTAAATATAAACAATAAAAAGAAATTATTCCTTACGAAACAACATATTAAACATATTTATTATTATTAATATTATTCATTTTTTGACTGAAAATAGATTTCTATCAGTCGTTTTTTAAAAATTTCATTCAGAAATAATAAAGATCATAGATCATCTATCATATAGAATATCATCGGAAAAAAAGTTAAAGAAGGACACAAAGAGGAAAAAGAAACATTTCACGTTATCCAACCAGTTGAAGTAATCCATTTTGCGAACTGTTCCTTCCTTTCTTTCGTATAAAGAAGACTCTGCAACAAAATAACTTTCCATAACCTTGAACTATTTTCCTTTTAACAACTCAATTCCGAGTCAAAAAGCAATATGTTCTTATTTGAATTGATTTGTATCGCGATCACGAACCTAAGAAATGAAAAGAAAAAGTCGGTGACACAGTTTTCAGCAGTTCAATATAAGTAATAGAATTTATTATTGATCGAAAACGATACTTCTTGAAAATAATTTATTTTTACCTGCATTTCCCATTTTTAGAATAGTTTAAAAAAGATCATGAATATTCAAAGCGTTTTTAAAAGTAATTTTTACATTTAACATATAATCTACAAGTATTTATAAAAAGAAAATACTGCAAAAATAGTGATTAATTTTAATCCTACTTAATTAATAAATGATTAATTTTAATCTTTATTGTATCAATTTTAATCTACTTAAATTTATTAATATAGCTTCATCATGTAATATGAAAAATATCAACTTCCAATAAGTAAAAATTAAATAAAAAATACCTGTTTATTTTAAAAATAATTTTAAAAAAAGTTACGAGTGAAGCAAGTTTATTTTGTATTTATTCCAAAAATAAGAGAGAGAGAGGTTTATATATATATACGTATATGTTGTTATGTTATATAAAGATTGTAATCTTGTTGAACCTGAAAATAGTACAGTTACTATATCAGTTCAATAACGTTATTACCTATATATATATATATAGATGTGTGTGTGTGTGTGTGTGTGTGTTGTTTGTCTTTTAGCAATTTATTATATTTAGTTCAAAAATTATATTACGTAATTTGTCTACTTCATTTTTATATGTGTGGCAACACTATTAACGACATAACAATTTTAGTCGTTCACTGGAATTTTATTGTTTGTTTCTGAATTATCATCAGTGGAGGACTCCATAACTAGAGTTGATAGTTAATAATGATAAAAAATTAAAAATGGCATCTATTAATATAAAGTTGTAATTAAAGTATTAGAAAGGGCACTACCTGAAGAAATATTGAAATAAAGCCTATTCATTTTGTTTTCTTATATATTTAATAAAAATTTTCAAAAAAAAATTTGTTTGATTCGATTGAAATCAATATTTATACTTCATAAATGGTATAAGTCCATTTTCATTTTTCACATTTTGGTGACTTTAAAAGCGGTGTAAGTCCATCAAAACTATAAATTTCTTTTAATTAACATTCTAAACTTAAATCAACTTAATATTTAAAAACATAGAACGAGCGTATTAACATGTGATGTTACAATATTAGAGAGTTTTTGCATACCGTACGTTAGTACCAGTAGGACGTCCGTTAGCTTTTTTCTCCCTAGCGCGCATGCTCAGGCTATGAGCATGCGCGCTTAGGGAGAAAAAGTTAACGAACGTCCCTACGGTAACTAACGTACGGTATGCAAAAACTCTATTGTGTATATATATTTGTCCCAGCATAACGTAAACAATTTAATACTCAGAAATGCAGTTATTTTTCTCAGAAATTATTACTTCGTTCCTAAAATTTGTATTAAAAATTACAAAATATTTATTATTATCTTTTTAATTAAATGGAAACCTAAACCTTATATTTTTATCCCTACCATATTCTCAAATCATATTATGGACCAACCTTAAAAAACACAATGTTATTAGTTTAGATATTGCAAAATAATAATTATATTAATAATAATAGGATTAAAAAAATACCATATTAGTTTTCAATTTATCTCCCAGACTATTATTAGTATTACTTTTCCTAAAAATAAATACTAACAAATTAAAGATGGAAAAAAAAATTAATTTGGATTCTTGGATAAGTATGATTACTTTATTTAGCCAATTTATATTATTTGAGGAGAATTATTTTAAACCTGAAAACTTATCTATTTTAAAATCTAGTCATGTCTGTTATTTTTTTATACATAATTGCAGTTTCATTAAATTAAAAATAACGATTTAAAATGCTTATGATTTTTATCTGCGTCTAAATGAAAATGTGATAAATCAAAAATATCTACTTGCAGAGTTGTTTTTAAGTTAAAAGTACTTCAAACACATTTGCGCCCTAACAAAAATACTTTTCAAATCAATAGATAACAAAGCGATTAAACGTCAAGTAGTTACTGGGTTTTTCTTCCATATTATTCTTAAATTGGGGGCAGTTAATGATAAATTTCTTCCTGTAAATATAAACTCGACCATCCTATTGATGGACTGTTCGTGGAATTCAGAAATGGAACATTAAATTCCTCAAAGTATAAAAATAATTCCCTGTCTTAATTCAGTAACGATACAAGTAAAAACAACATCTCGACAAACCAAGTTATTTTACATTCACAAACAATTAATAATAACTTAATTAACACCTTAATTTTTTTTAAATATAATTTTGTTTTTGAATATTTTAAGAAAAAAAAATAGAAAATATGCATAGTTTTATCAATAACTTTTATAATGTTTTAATTACAGAAATCATCATTATCAGTGGCGTAACAGCCCCATGGTGGGCCAAGGCCTTCTGCCTGTTGGCAGATTTCCTAGACAGCAGATGTTTCTTTTTTTTTTATGGGGGTAGAATTGATATCCCTATGACCAACGTTCCACAGTCATATAAGATCGGGACATACAATTTAAAGTGGATTCCGAAACACTCGACAAACATTCATGGCACCGTAAGGACTCGAACGCGAAACTTGTGGCACCGAACGCCTGAGCGCAAGTCACCAGCCATAAGGCCCCGTCTACAGAAATACAATGTTAAATTTAACCATTCGAATTGCACATTAGTATCAGAACAATAATCATTCGATTCATCGCCAGAGCTTCCGATTACCATACGATGTATCTGCTAGTGTCATTAAAAATATCTTTATTTTTACACATTTTGAAAAAAAAATAACTCAAAGTAATTACAAATAGTACTAAAAAATATATAAAACGTCACTCCTCCATAAACTTTACTGTTCAGAAGATTATCGAATCAGTTTATAAAATACCATGAACTCGTTATATAATGAAAGTTACCAGACATGTAATACAACGAGTTAACTCGTGCTTGCCTTAGATTAGCAAAATGTACTAAATTTAATCCAGAATTAACAATTAATTTTTGATCGAGTCAACTCAGAAAAAGAATGAGTATACGATGTTCAGAAAAAATATGAGTATACGATGTTCAGAAAAATATGAGTATACGAGTATATTCGGGATCATTTATTAAGAGATACTAAGCAATATATAGCACGCAGCTCCTCCATGAACTTTACTGTTCAGAAGGATATCGAATCAGTTTTTAAAGCAACATAAAATT